>QNGE01003895.1:20126-47535 GCA_008508345.1 Paragonimus westermani | reverse complement strand
CCAATGACTCAAGAGTCTGACTCACTTGGCAGTGAGGGGCTTGCCTAGCCTGAGGGCGCAATGAATAAGACAATAATGTCTGATTCTGAGCACTGCTGCGCGCAGCGGATGTACTCGAAGCTACATCGGGCATTTGAGAGATGTTTGATGTTTTTCGACCGTATTGCATAATTTTTACGAGGCGAAATCACCAGAACAATCCAGTCAGGACATCGGTAACGGCTGATGAAATCAGTCATCCTTTCAAACCATCTATGGCCGCGGTGACGGCTGACGAAATCAGACAGCTGCAGTGCACTGGGGGGCACGTCAGACTAACAAGCAGGATACGTGCAAGTGAGTGGGGGTGTCACGCCACCCGGAGAAACTGACGCCTATGGATTTGGTCTTACTTGGCCACTTGGAAGCTAAGTGGCCTAGACAAGTAGACAGTGACTCATGACTATTTCATGATATATATTTACAGGGATTTCATTCATTTGGTCCAACTGGTCGAACTGGTTTTTGGCAATACAGCGTGTTTACCGCAACCGTGTCTTTCTCGTCTCCGCACAAGTAGACTAGGGGAAGCCGCATAGCAGGAACCCAGGTCTAGCAGTCAAGCAGTATTAGAACGTTTGGCAAGGGAAAGGCGCGTTACATCAATAATACGCCGTTGGTCACGGTCAACCGTCGGGTAATTGGAGTGATCTTTGTTTGAGGGTACCTTTTCTAACCTCCTTCTTCCTGATACGGAAGACAGCAGTGCCGCAACTATAAAAATTGTTCTGCTGTATGCCCATAGGATCGTGCCTCACTACCTAAGCACTCCTACGCGGTCAGTAGTGCGACATACAATCCTATGAGTGTAACTGCTTTTATTCTGACTGCTTCCCTTTGGCTGGCCTGTCTGACAAGGTTGCACCTGGAAGGACCGGAGTCCTAGTCAGCAAAGCCTGCTGGATCAAAACAGTACACAAGGCCGACCACCTCGTTAAGGTAGCAGTATAGGTCGATAGTAGTGGTAGCACCGAGCACCCTTTCAAATCACGGAATTTATACAACCTCAACAACAGAAGGTTTTTTATGTGAATCCAGTCTCTACCGCTCAGCTTTTGCCAGGTTTCTCGTACGGCACGCAGGAATACACAAATTTGGCTATTTTTTCGTCAGGATAACCCGGTCACTCGTTTACGTGATGAAAAACATGTCAATGCAGTGTTGTCAGTTTGACAACCACTAGGTTTCAAACTTGCACTCTAATACTCACGGAAGCGCCCAGAAAACGACGATTGCAGTGGACTAAGTGGTACATCAGTTTCTGGAGTAGCGCACCGCAGTGCCTCGGGCCGGAGAGTCTCGGTTTGAGGCACACAAGCAGCAGTACAGTCCACATGTGTCGGTAAATAATGACAAACAGTTCGAGCCGGCCTGTACACAACCTGCTAGCAGCGTTTAAAACGGATATAGTCAGGCGTAGGTACTGTCTGACTAGACAGAATAAGCGAAACGGGAATCTGTCAAAACAACGGGGAATGATTGCGTATACGGGAATAATTGAGTATTTCGAAGTATGCTTAAACATAATTATCATTTACATGGTGTATATGATATATATTCACAGCGAAAACATGCATTTCACAAGGTCTCGAGTTTAATGTTTGTACGCGACCCAAAAACATCGAATTTTCCCATACAGTATACAGTTTTCTGGACCACAAAGGGTGCAAGCTCTGCAGTGACCCCTGGATGTAATTCCTGTTGAGTATGTTTCGTACAGATTAGGTCGCACAATTACTGAAGAGCACAACAATAAAGGTCTATCGAAATTAGGACATGTACTCACTGATGAACGGGGGACATTATTCCGAGCTTAAGGCATGGATGTGTGTACTCTACATGATTTCTGGTCTGAAATGTATAACCCATCAGTTCACCCTTGATAGTGTGTTTCTAGTCCACTCTACATTGGCGTTGTGCAAATGGGAACAAAAAGTTTGCCTTTCTCAAATTCAATAGTACAAAAATAATGCGAAAAGAATACGGGATGTGGGAATGAGCATTTACCACTGCTCAGATCAAAAACAGAGCAAAGCGGAACAGAATAAAGCAGAGGATGGCCGAACACCCACCTGTGTGGCTGATAGAGTCAGTGAAAACTCGTTCAAATCGTTTTCGCCTAACACTAGTGACTACAGAGATCCTGCTAATCAACCAGAGCACAAGCTTTTTATGAGCAAAACCTCCATACAGTCAATTTGCGCCAGCTTGAATCAAACGTTTCTTTTAGTCTGACCTACAATGCGTACAACAGTGATTGTTTTACAGGTCACGTTATTGAGGTTAAATGAATTTGGCAGACTTGCTGTCAAACATCTTGCTCATTTGCTTATGTAGTCAAATGTAGACGATATTTTCTAGTATATCGGGATGTCAGTACCTTATGGTTTACGTTTTTCTATGCATCCACTGCAGTTGCTACACAGTTCTTGTCAGAGGACTGTTGGTAGAATGACATTCATCAGCAGTTCTGTAACCTACGTAAGTCTGGTCTACGTGAAAGCGATTAGGTGTTCACTTTATTGTCACTCAAATTCTACTTCACTCGCATTATCCAAAACGTTTGCTTCCTTCCGGTACTGATTATACCTGTTGCTTTATACCCTTTGAGAACAATTATGGTTTTTATTTTGTGGGCCACCAGAATTTGTGATTTCTCCTTTCATCTTGTCCTGTACAGGAATTTTCTGAAAAGAACTTATGTGACTGTCAGATTGGTTAACATGTGCACTTTCTGCAGATATTTCAACCAACGACAAGAAATCAGTACCTGTTTGCTTTGTCAAAACTAGATATTTAAACTCACCGTCACTGGGTTGAATCCATGCAATCACTCATCTGTTACAGAACATTTTGCCTTACGTTTTGACCGCTTAAGAAGAATGACGCATGACGATACCCATGAATTACCAGTAATAAAAAATGCAGATATGCCAGAAGACATGCAACAATATGCGATTGGGGTTTGTGAAGATGCAATGGACCGTTACAAACTAGAACGAGAGATTGCTAGACACGTGAAGAAGGGAATGGATGAACACTACGGCTCCACTTGGCACTGCGTTGTTGGAAGCAATTTTGGCAGGTGAGCAAAACGCATATTTGACACTAAATGTGGCAGTGCTTCTGGCGTGATTAAAACTGAAGACATAAAACTTTTAGCCAATTTGTCTTTTGAAACCAGTCAACATATCTGAGAAACCAGATTCATATTGACCTATGATCAAAGCCAATGATAGAAGTTATAAAACGTTAATTCAGTGTATCTTATCAAGTCAGAAACCAAACGCACGTTGTAATTTATTTTGCAAAATACGCAGCAAGACAATGGCTAACCCCGGCCTATCCAATTACTATACATTCAATTTCATACACTTGGTTGTCTTGGTCTGGAGTAACGACGTTGACGTACACTCACATCTGTGCACTTTTCAAATCGACAACCGAGTTCTGTGCGCTAGTACACAAAAACACAGTGGCACTTTCTTAACAGATATTATTGACGTATAAACTTCAGGATCATGTGCTTGCCCGACTTTCAAATTAGACCGCTAGGCCTCCACTACAGAATGACGTAGCGGGTGCTCTACAGTATAGGCTAAAACTTTCCGTACACTGGTCTTGATCATTCATTTGAATCTGAAACGTATGCAACATAAACACAAAACTTAGTCAATCTCTGTAGGTTAAAATCCCCCACCAGATCAACCTAATCTATTAACATGTATCCAAAAGGCTTGAACAATTGGTCGTGTTGTACCTAACTTAGAATTTGAAATTAAGCATAACAGCGTCTTCAAATTCAGTTCCGGATTTCTTTCATTTTTAACTTGCCTATTCTATTCATGTCCCTTTCGTTTGGTTTGTACGTTTTTATCCTCTCCGCAGTTATGTGACCCACGAAGCCGACAGTTTCATATATCTATATCTTCGGCGATCAGCTGTGCTGTTGTTCAAATCCGGATAAAACTTCCAATTTTGAATAATGCAAAGAAACATTGAAATGAAGTTTAAAACAGTTCATTTTGAGCGCGTACCATTGCTCGTTTAATTATATTCTGTTGCAAGCCCGACAGATTATATTTGTTTCCAAATCGAAAGCCTACCAAGGCTACTGTGGGTCGAATTTTGGGCCAGTTTCTTCGTGGCCCGACAACAGTTTGCCTACTGAGATGCCTCGGAAGTTAGTATCCACTATCAGTTATTAATTACCATTTAGGATAGAAAACAAGATTCAACCTGACTGCACATTTCGAAGAATGCTTGAACATAATTGCCATTTAGAATAAGATTAAGTTGCTGTCCACGCTTACCAGAAATTCATGAGAAGGACTATATGCTCCTTAAAATTAACCAACACGTTGAATAAAATTTGAGTAAATACCGTTAGAGTTGGACTGCGGGAAGATCACTGTCAACCGTACATGGCGTTCAGTATTAGATAACTTAGATCCAGGATCTTCCATTGTTTAAACTATTTTATTTGCGTGAACCAAGGCAGTGGTTTCGACTTAATTGGACGTTCCTGGATCACGAGATTATTACAAGAATTTCGAAGTTTCCGTTATCATCATTTAGTTATGCCTGTTACGGAGTTATTGGTGTTGTGATTATCATACATGTCTCACAACTATCAGGACTGAATTGAAAATTCCAGCCCGGCAGAGGATGTGCGACAGTGATGGGCTCTAATGTGAGTGGAACTCGCAAACTTTATATCCTAATGAAGCGGGTCAGCCTTAAGATTCATCCGAATGCGAAGGCTGCAATGAAAGATAACAGTATTCAGTCTGAATTATTCTAAATCACTGAACTTTAACCGCTAATGGAAAAACAATCAACTCGATTCAGACTACCAATATGTGCAGTTGGACAGTCTGCCAAAGTTACCTGACTGTGAATGAAATGTGTTCATGCGGTGGCAGGAAGTGGGACAAGGGACTTTAGGGGCTTCCATGAACTCCTTATGACAACACAACGCAATGAAGAAATCGAATGGAAATAGACTCATCCACGGCCATCGTTCGGCTTTCCTTGCTGACAATGGCCACCTTTTTGACCCTCTAAAGGAAACCCGGGAGGATTCTCTAACGCTGTTGTTTTTCCCCACGTTAGCCAATTATTCAACACTGGCGCCGTTTATTGGTTCTTTACCTCCACTCGTAGGTGATATTAACGGGTTGCCTGTTATCACTCTGACAGGGACGAAGTAATTGACCGTGGTTTTGTGTTTGGTGGTCAGGCTAATTGCGATAAAGACTATTTTTAGAAGTTCCTAAACATTTGTTTCGTCGTTATATGTTTCCAGAACGATTTCAAGGACCACGGAAACGGTCTGACCCCAAATATGTTCTCTTGCCGAATCCGCTGCGGAGTTACACTTCATTCGGTAGTTGACTTGCATAAGCCGATGGCGTAGCAACGAGTCAGATGTAATGGAAGGTATAAATTAGTCAGGATTCTCCCCACTTAAACACATGCATGGACTTGCAACTGTCACCTGCAGGTTAAGCAGTTGATGAACGCATGACCGAAAGCATTACGATGTACAGTGTGCTTGATTCAAGAAGGTCCAATGTATTTATTTAAGCAGTGGATGATTTAGACTAGCAGAGATCCTGAGCAACGGTCTCTAGGATGTAACAGTCGCTCCAGCCGATGCATTCACCCTCGGTAAATGCGCCCTGCTCTTGAAGATAACCTTAATTAACTATAGGACGAACAATTGTTTCGGATAATTCCATCGCAATTACATAGGTTTTATCAAGACATCGTAAGACAAACTGCAAAAAACAAGAAATGACTGCTAACGAATGACAATAAATGCTAACGCTAAACTCCACACAATAATTGGTTAGACCCGGACCGGACGTTGACTGCATGTTACGTCACACGTTCAAAGTAAAATGACCGCGTGTGATTAAACTGTACTTGGTTGATCTGTGGCTATAGAATTTATAAGGGCTGGACAAGTTTCTGTCGAGAACACAGATTGGGGTTGCGTAATCTGTTTACAATCACTTCGGCGGCAGCTCGAATGCGTTGATGGATTGTTTTTGGTTGTGTTGACAATTCTGCAGACAATCCGGAACGCACTGGTGACGTCTATGCGATGGTTGGTATCAACTGGATGTGTGACAGTGACCTTATTAACTGATTCACGACAGCCGGTCCCGATGCAAGCTAGATGATGTTCCTTGATCCTATATGACGAGTGCCCATTCGTAGGAATCGAGGTTAAACGCTTGTCCGGAACAGCTCATCACTTCAAACTTGGAGGCCAAAACCTCGTACGGGGTAATGTCTACAGCTGGAAAGAAAGCCGTGTTTATACAACTCCCTGTTGAGTGTTATATGGGGGCAGATCAGTTCAACCATTGCATCTACCGAACACTTAGATATACCTTTCTAGCGACAACCCTAAGAAGTTGGTTCACAACAACGCCGATGTAAATATTGAGCCTGAAAGACAAGCTATCACTCCATGATCAGCCAATGCTCGTGTATTCACTTTCGTGCTTCTGTTGTACTACAAAATATGTTGGTTGTATGACTAGTTACTTGTCAAGAAGGATCGAGTTTCCTATCCAGATGCCTTTATAGCAAACCAAGAAGCGTCAGGTATGAATGGGAGCAACTCTATACTCTCGAAAAAACCCGGTGCAGTTGCTCTTAAGTTGGCCTCGATTAATCTCCACACATGCCAAATTCAGTCTAGGAAATCTAAAGCAATCTAATTCATCGCCCCTCTAATAATAAGTAGCGGTCTCCAAAATTCGTACAACACGCTGACTCTGCTCCCTATACCTTATGAAGCACCCCCAGTTAGCTTCGTCTGATAAGCTTGTTGTAAGCAGTGAAACTACAACCTGATATTGTTTTTTGCACTAATATTATTCACTTTTCAACAAAGGTGACGAGCTTCGGATTCTCCATTCCCCGAAGAAACCCATCTACGGTAGACATCCCAAAGTCCTGAAGTAAGGAGAAAGTGCGAGTCCTTGGGATGACCATTTTTGGTAGCGGTGGGGAAATAGGTGAACATGGTGATGTGGCTGTTTGCTCGGGATCGAACCTATATACCTCAGCTATCCATGACAGGCTACTATAGGTTCTGAAACCAGTTTGGCAAGTAGTTAACGTAGCACAAAAATTCATTTGTCTGAATATTGCGATTTGCGGGTAGTCTTCTTCTCATAAATGTGCTGACAAGACCTTGCCCAAGACGGTGCGTGAAATGGCATCCTTAGTTTACACTCAGACTTCAATAATGAGAAACCTTAACCACTCAGAACTAAACTGCACGAACCATTTGGCTACCATTGCGAAACGTTTCTCCGTCGGGGAGTTCTTCCAGGCAGTAATCGAAGCTGGACTATTTCGGCATGTTCAAGACCATCTATTTTCAATGAGCTGCGTGCGAGCGTGCTTAATTGAAACAAACGAGAGGCAAGTAGAGCCGAATCAACAAAAGATTTGTAACACACCATTTCTTGTTTATAAAATAACTCAAGATAGGCAAATAAAGTCAAGGTCGCTTAGAGTCACGAATTCAGTTTTTACTTCAACTTGGAGAATTGGCTGTATTTCAAAAGAAAACCTGTGAGACGATACAATTGGCTGTTTCACATAGTGTGCTATTGACATCTGATTTTTCGGGTTAAAAATATCGATCCATGCAGTTGCTCGATATGTACATCGCAGTGTAACTTGCTGTCCATGATGTATGCCAAAAACCAGACAAGCTCTTTTGAAACACAAGCTGAGTGTGATATTGCTAATGAAGCACTTTAAACCTGGAGTGTGGAACGGAACGTCTTCACACTGAACCTCAACTCATAAACAGAAGGTAAACAAACAAGTTGTTGGCCACATTTTGCCCCTATTGACTAGTGCTCGACATTTCATGATAATGTAGACTTGGTCGTCAGTTTCCCAATGATTGATCCCTCATTCACGTGCCTGGTTGGGCAGCTCAATTTTGTGTGCACTTGCCGTTTCTACTCTTTTATAATTTCGGACAAAACAGGCGGTCATGTGCAGGTTACATTATTTTACCGGCACGGATCAAACACGAGAAATTTTTGACTCCCGTTTCCGACTCGCTGCACAACGGTGAACTTATGAACGTCATGCATCATCGATCGAGGGGTGATGAATGGACCGGTTACTAGTGCTTACCTGCTAGGACGTTAAAATTAGTTACAAAGATGACATGGTCAACAAGTGAACAAAAATGCGACAAAGTCGAGTGAGAGCAGTGGACCTCACGCGCAACGCCTGTGCTGTGTGTATGATTGATTCGTGTGTGCTGAGACTGTACTTTCAACGTAGAGTTCTGTGAGTTCTTCAGTCCTCAACTATACACCTCGCGTAATGGCTGCCAATAAAGTGAACGTTTGAGAGTGTTGTTTGCTGACTGAGATTTAGTTCCTTCTTCGTGCGCACTACAAATGTAATCACCTTATACGAAATCTCACCCTCGAGTAAGCTGTCCATTCCAAATTACTTTTTACGACGTGTTGTGAGTTGAGTTTCGCTTTTTCGTCGAGTAGCTTCAATAACGTTAAAAAGTGGCAGAGTGTCTTACAATTTCACTTCGAAGCTGATCAGTAAATGTGATTTCCAGTCGATTTTAGGGTAGTGCACGTCTGCCTATACGAAACATTCAGTTCAATCTATTACAGTTGAAAATACAGTTAAATATGGCTATAGAAAAATCCACTCGTGTGATGAGAACTGGATCTGTGGACTCTAGGCGTTACTGTTGCCCGCGTTCTGTAGTTACGTTCTACCAGCAACTCTTTCGCGGGAGATAACATCGTCCACCGTTTTTCAATTGTACCAGAAGCTAACTGACTTGGGAAATTTCTGTGATCATTTTGTCTGAATGAAGGTATTTTCACCACGGTTAAATAGCGATGGAAGATTCAACGAGAATTTCTGAGATAAACGGAAAAACAGATAAGGCAAGTGGCTGCCAGAGTGGTGTATGACAATATCGATTAAACTGATTTCTTTCAACTCGACCGAGAAATGCTAGTCTGTGATGGTGAAGAAGATAGAAAACTACGTCTTAATCTTCACTGAGTATACTGTGTCTCTCTTCCACTTATCCGGCGCTTTGACGTAGTAGTCTGGGATGGTCAGCTGATTAACATCTTGACTACGGTACTCACTCCCGTAAAACTGACTTATTCAACTGTTTAGCGGTAGCGAAAAACACAGAGAGAAAATCTTCGTACCGTACTGTCTGCTGAAAAAAATACCTTTAGAGCATTGTTAGTGCTTTTTTTCGGCCTGAAATTACGTAAAATTAAAAATTTGACCTACTGCTCAACAATACCACCAATTAATTTAATTTCGGAGGAATATCTATCAATATGAATAGATGACAACACAACACTGTCTCAAGTTACAGACGACAGTATCATTTCACTTGTTGCTACCTTGGAGTCGGATTAAATCGCTTAGAATTCTACACGGTTACTTACATTTTTGAACAAAGAATAGATGGCGACACTTAACGGTACCTACTTTGAATGGTTCATAGATAGCATGTTTTCTTTTAACAGTTTGTTTCTAGAAGTACATCAACCCGTCGACATCGACCGTCTAGTTGACTATAGTTATTTTAAAGAACTGAACCACACGGTCTGATTAAGTGAGCGGTTGACACCCGACAGTATTCTTATGTCATTTATCATCCAAGGTAAACAGCGGGTGTAAAGTTTTCCCGGAGCTTCTCATCAAAACAGATTTATTGATATTGAATTTGTGCAATTTTTCTTCAGTACTCTATCTTCTCCTCTGGACAGTCCGTCTAAATGAAGACCACTCCACTAAACGGACCACTCTCATGAGATTTAATGGGGTTACAATGGGATCTTAATATCCTACACAACTCACCGCTAAAGTACGATTACTACCCACGGTTCTGGTCTTAATCTGACAACTGCACCTAGCATGTGACACTGCGATACTTATCTCTGCAACCTGCCCGCAAAAACTAACGAGACAATTCTGCGAGGAGCATATAGTATTATCAGAATACTATCCGCTATCCGAACTGTACCACGATAGTTGTAATAAATAACTTTTTCTGGGCAATAAGGTGTACACTTAGTGAAGTTTGTTTTCCAAAAAGAGACTTTTCACATGTTCGCCCGGTCGGATCGAGGTTACTTGAAGTAAGCCTATGTTGACTGCTTTCAACAACTCAGTTCAGTGTTGTTCATGGTCATCTGGTGATTTACTTCAAATTTTCAGCCTGTGTATATTGTCCGAAACGAAAGAAGTACCCTACTCAAGCATCGCCAGCCGCCTGATTTATCCGCCTAACCATACCACGGTGTTACCACTTCCAGTTTGCTTAAATGCCTAATCAATATTAGCTGGTCCACGTTTCCATCTCCCTGTTTTACACACCTCCTGTAGGGAACAATCTGCTCGATTACAGTAGCCATCCTAATGTGACTGATTTTATTTTAACACAGTAACTCAAGATAGCAACCAAATGGAATGTGAGATTCAAGAGTGACCTCATAATGTGTACGGACGCACGGCTTCTCATGCACCGGCCATTTGGCTGTTTCATGTAGTATGAAATGGGTGACATAAATCTGGAAAACAGAGTCAGACCAGAAATTCCTGGCAAAAATTGTGTAATTCTATGGGCTACTGCCACCGGCGTGAGCTGCCTCACCGTCCTCAACGTATATAGGCGCAGGTTTCGGTACATAGTCTATCCTACACATTTGACAATTGCGTTGTGTTGATCACCAATCGCGTTGTTGTACGTGCAAGCAAAACTTTTCCAAGATATTTCGGGTTTACTGTGTTCTGAAATAACACCGAACGAGTCTGACTTAAATTGCAGTTCATATTCCGCTTTGAGCGTTTTGTGTGTTTTACAGCCGAAGCCAGCAGGTCGGGCACATCATTTTATCATCACGATATTGAAATTCTGAAATATTATCGATAACAGATTGACTATGAGCTAAAGTGAATTACTGGACACAGTTACCACTCCAACATAAGAAGAATGGCCTCTCGGCTGACCTCAAAAATTTAACCTCAGAAAGACCATCCAATGTACACTTAACTTCTCCCAACACATTCAGTGCCAGCTAATCACTTCCAGTGAATACAGTCAGTTACCATGACAACCGTAGATTGGTCACATTGAAAAGTTCGTTCCGTCAGAGCAATTTTCGTTTGAATTAGATTCTAGCAGAACTAGTTCAAAATACTCAAAAATTTTGAGACTATTCAACAACTCTGATGTGACGTAACAGAAAATGAGCAGTCAGTGGAACACTGGTGGCCGCTCTGCACATCAGCGACAAACTTAAAGGTGAAAACTGTTCAGCTCTGATTATTTGTCAATGTACCGTATTAGATTGTATGTGTTTTTCTGGAACACTGGTTGAATAATCCTTACGCCTGACGGACATTGAAGGTGGCTTTGTAATGTAAGTTATGGGAAGGAATTTCATACATACAGCTGGATGGTAGAACAAACTTATGCACAACTAACGAGGGATTATGACTAGAAGAAGACCGATGAATCTCCAGCCAAAACGATTCCAACATCCACAACCATACACAGCACCGACTCATTTCAGGCAAGCGAGATTTGTCTAAAACGACAGGTCTACGTATTTTGAATGTCAATGCGCATATGAGAGTGCTCTTCCAAAACGCCTCTCCTTATCGACTCGCTATTGGTTTATCGATTTGCCCAAAGTACTGCATACTTTTTATTTGCATTAAATGTGTGCACAAATTCTCACCGGAAAAACGTAATATTCAGCTTCGAGTGGTTTCTTGCATTAATGTGTTATTAAGCCAAGTACTACACAGTAGGCTATATTGAAGTGTATCTCATCTGGAATGTAAGCAAAATAACACAAATTAGACATAATGACTGATATGGTGTATCACATACTGTCCAAATATTTTGCAAAACTGGTCCAGAATACGTGCATATCTGTGATGAACATGACTGACGCCTTGTCTCTTTTTGTTATGAAACCCCTTGGCAGCGTCTGCTACGGTGCAGCGCTGGAGCATTGATCTTAGCTCCTAAAGTTACACAATTACTCATCGTAGTGCAAGAACAATTCCCCATGTTGATTGCTTATCCAGAATTCCGTCATCGGACTCCAATGACGCTGGCTGTTTAACAATTCAACGACTGTCAGGAAACAGGGATGTACTTGTGTACGACACTCGTGAATTCTTCAGTCCTGATATCTCTGCGTTAAAACTTGGTTGGACACAACACCAGCGGTGTAGATTTTCTGCACCTTAGTGTCACCGTGAAAGTTTGTCTATCACTCCGGATGGATTATTGTGTTTTGGTGATCGTGTTGTAATTCCACCGACTCTAAGATCTGATGTCCTAGCGGACTTGTATTCCGGGAATGTAGGAGTTGGTAAGATGAGGTCGTTTGCATGCTTACCTTATTAGTGGCCGGAATTGGAATCAGACACTAAACACTACCAAAACTCATACCAAAATGTATACACAAGATTCGTATGAAACAATCACAATGGCTCCGGAGGCCTATTACTTTTGAAAGATTTCAGAGTTCACGTTGACTACTGAAGTCCTTTCCTGAGGAAATACAGTACCCCAGTGATTACTGAAGCTTACTCCAGATGACCTGAAGTTTTTCTCATGAAATCACCGAATGCAGACTTTACACAACATGTTTTGAGTAAAGCAGCGAGGGTGTGGCTGCTGCTTTGGTTACCGACACGAGGTGCCCACTTCACTGCCAAGTTTTTCATACAATGAGGTAAAGGACTTGGGTGTTGGTATTTGATTACTGCTCAGCGACATCCACAGTCCAATGGACTTGCAGAAAATTCTATACTCGTGCTGGAGTCCGCCATTGCTTCTTTAAGACCGAACTCATTTGTGGAACTTGATCGAGGAGTCGATTATTTTCTCACGCGATACAGAAACGCATCACATTCGGTAACTGGAAAGAGTCCTGCAATCCTCTTCACATTTCGTTCTCTGCGTACCAATCTTGACTGTACCAAAACGGCTGATGTTACACTTTTCAAAGGCAACGATTTACGTCCTGCTAACGGATAAGTTCATTTATCTCACGGGAATCACACGGTTACCATTCTTGACTTGGAAGACCTTTCTTGCAATCGAAGAAATGTTAACCAGGTTGAGTTCAATTCCAGGGGTCAGTCTGTTGAAAAACACTGTTACACCGAATTCTAATGAATCTTTTACAGGTAATCCTTTTGTACCTGAAGGAAACGAAATAAATGAAGCACAAGCTATTCCTTCCTTCTTCCTCGGAGAAACGGAAGTCAGAAGTCCGGAACGTTTGGAATCTAGATCACCATGGAATTACATACATCCGCACGCTGATTCAAGGTATGATAGATGTGATAAACGTGACTGACGTGCCTTGTCTCCTCTTATTATTCAATTGTTTTATTATGGTAATATCCCGTACAGGTGAAAACATACAATTCAACACTATACGTTGTGTTATTGTGCCTGATAGTGTTATGCACTTCTTATACGTTCGATCTATATCATATGCAGTTCAATTCTAACTACAACAATATCGTCACTCAAAATTGTTCAAAGAACCAACATAGCAGATTGTTCGATTTGGATTATGAATATGGCATCCTTATTCGAGATAATACTGTATTCCACTTTCATAACCAAACAGTGCACAATGACTATGGTTACCGAACTAAATATCACAGTGCAGTTACCTCGTTGTTCGTGTGATACGTCCAAACACTTTTCCCTTTACCCGGAGAGAATCGTAAGCACCTAATTTTTTAAGTTGTCCGGTCTTGCTCTTGTGGTTTTAAATTTCTACTAGTTATTGGGCCATTCGGTGTTCAAGGCAGTGTTTTGTGAGGTATCTGCGTTCATTTTGACAGTGCTGTTGCAATTCACGCTCTGATGCATCGTACACATAAGGCAAAGGTGCTGTCGTTGTTAATCCTACACGGGCAGCCAAATCTCTGTGAAACATCGTTGGTTGATTTCCACCGAACTGTCGAGTATGAACTAAAATACTAAAATTCCAACTATTCAGCTCATTCGGCTAACAAGATGTTAGTATTTTGATTGTATCTCGCCGACCGTTTCTTGCGAAATCATCTGAATGTACACATCATAGCGCACAGCAGGATGAATTTGTATCTGGCACCAAACCACCCAAAATCTCCGAACACAACGATTGTATGTTATGAAGGTTAGTCTTGAATAAACCGCGGCCACTAACTGTAAAAACCTTGTGGCATCAAATACTCGTGACAACTCCATACTTTCATTCGACCTGTTGGCACGTAGCTCCATTTGAAAAGTTTTGCCAGTCAGCTGAGGCTTGCAGATTAAAATAGTACAACCAGTATTAAATGAGCTAAAGCTCGCGCATTTGGCTGTGATCATTTTGGACTTCTAAATTCATTTCACCGGTGTCATGAGCTACAATGAGTGCGTGAGCTGACGTTTCACGCCTTATTCCTATCAGAGAAACTTGGTATTTACTGCCACATTTTGTCGATCAATCAACAATACATTGTTTCGCCGACATGTGTCAATAATTCTGCCTAACTCTGAATAAGACTATTGTCATTTGTGGTAGAATGTTTTAATGGGGAATCCAAAATGTTCCTAACACCTATATAACTGGAACAAACGTAATCGAATATGACCGACGCTGACTTTGTTGGTAAGAATTTCAGACTATCAATCGGTGTGCTTTCAGAATAAATTACGATCGATAATACTTCATATCCAGTGACAACCTTTATCAGCAAAAGGCTTTATAAATTTGCATATTCGATTTATCTTGCTGTTTCAAAGATCAACTTGTTTAAAGTACACAAGTGGTAACCAAATTGGTCACAAGTAATTTAGCAAAATATTCTGTGCACTTTATACTGGTATTTCTCTTTGTTGCAACGGCAAAAATATGCGTACTTTAAGCAGTCAGGAATCTTTGTATAAAAAATCAACAGTACTGAAATCCGCTTGCACTCGTTTTGCATAGTTAACTAGTCCACGTTGTGTTTATGAAAAATGATATACCGTAATCCTCAACAAAAACCCATGATAAAAAATGTTGACATGCCGGAACAAATGCAACAATATGCGATTCATCTATGTGAAGAGGCAATGGACCGATGCACTTTAGAGAAAGATGTTGCAGCACACCTGAAGAAAGAAATGGATAAACGTTACGGTCCTACTTGGCATTGCATTGTGGGACGTAATTTTGGCAGGTGAGTAGGTATATACTACTTGAAAATAGGGAATGCTTCTACTTGTGTTCCTATCAAAATATGAGAGTGAACTATACACATTAGAGTGACTCGTGTTTGAAAAGGAACCATTTTACTGGAATCGTGGGCTCATTTGTGAAATTCAATGAAAATTTTTGAGATTGATGTCTGTGCACTGCTCGAAATACGAGAATGCAAAACTCCTCTAATCCTAGCTACACTACTCAGTCGAAGTCATACGTTATGCAGTTTGTCCTGAAGGGGACAGCCGAAAGCGATCTGGGTAAAAACTGGTACTATCTTCACCAGTTTAAAGGGACATATTTCGTTTTTATTCCAGCGAATGCTCGATATACATACACATCTCAGATGCCTAACGTAGTGCTTGTAGTGACACACGCACTGTGTATGCACCAGCCATTAACTTCTAAGCTGAGGGACAGGAAGGCAAGATATTTCTATTTTTGAAGCGTACGCACTTGCTTACACTTTCGGATTGGAACCTCGTATCTTGAGGGACACAATCCGAAAATCACTTAGTTTCCCATCTATCCATTGAGTTTGATATGGCAGTGTACCATCCAGCATGAATGTTGCACCCCATACATAAACAATCAAGACACACTATTGAGTTATGACACTTAAAATATCTGAAACAGCACCGGACAATGTTGGAAACTTGAAACTCGCCAGCTTCACAATGGCTACGACGCCTTTGTTCATGAGCCATCGTGACTGAAAATATGTAAGATTGATACAGACTTTTCTGCACGGAACAGCCGAACCCATTATCAGACTTCTTTTTAGCCAGTACAGTGGTCGTACTGGTGATGGGTAGAATAATGCAAGGCTTGATCGGCTTGATATACTAGCGAGATTTCGGATCTCTAATCAACACCAACATGCTGGCCACTTTGGGGTGTAGGGCGAGAACAGACCTGATATTGTGTAGCGCAATCATTTTCAGGCTCATTGCTGTTTTGTCATTTCGCAGCCACATAGTCCCTATAGGAAGCAAAGTGAAACTGGTTTAGTATTTGGTAGCTTGGATGAATCGGCAAGGGGTCCACTTGAGGAAAACATGAATAATTCACATCCTGAAATATTTTTGAGTCGGTGACAGGGCTGGAAATCATTTAACCACTAAAGGATATAAATTTGAAGTTTTAAACTATTATTCATTCACCAAGATTGTGAGAGACAGTTTGATGCAATACTGACACACAACAATTGACTACATCTCCCTGTCGGTGCAACTGTATCAATGCTGCAATCCTTATACGACTTATCTGCTCACCAACAAAACGAGCCAAGTTGTCAAATGTGACCCGGGACTGTTGATAAGCACGTTGTTGCAAAACCCTAAATTTATTCCACAACCCCACAGTCACTAAGGATGTATCTACCATCGCTCCTGGTTTGTACGCATTGTCCACCAATCCTGGTGACTAAAATCTGAATTCATACAAAGTGGACGTGCAAAGTAACTGTCATATTTATTTGTGACTACAGTGGACCAATTAAGAACAAACAAAAACTCTGTAAATATTCAAAATGAAATAATCTGACTTGTTATGTATCTTCACCAAAGAAATCATTTTTGTTAGCTATGAGTGCATATGGTCTACAAACTACTTTTGGTTGACTCCAGTCAGTAGTAAGATCCTTCAACACTTTTCCCACTTACATCAAAATCTCTGGCTGATCCGCCAGTCAGACTTCTGGCTACCAAATCAATTACAAAATAGACCATTCATGTTGTCTATAATTAACGGAGTAATATCTCCTTTTTTCGTAAACTGAGGTAACTTCGATCAGTGCTACATTTCAGAGCAGTTGAACACCTTTAAATGGTACATTTGATAACACACATAGAGATTGCGTCAGCAAAGGAACCGGAATAACAACAATTAAACGGCAATATATTTTGATTTTTTCAGAAAAAATTGGGAAACCATGCACATATTGGTATTGCTACGTATTACCATAAAATAGTTAGAAGATGCAAAGCATACTGGTGAACGACAGTGAATAGTACGTTTTAGGTTTTATGTATCATGATCTAAATTATCAGACGAGAAAAACGTGATTAAACACTGCAGTTATTTCCATTCATAGTTTACTCATCGATTGCACCGAAAGGAGGATTTTCATTATTGCTGAGCGAATATTCACCAGGTGAATACGACTCTATAACCTCAGGTTCGTTTGTCACCAAGCTAGGTATTCAGATTGCAAACCTTTAACCGATGTTCAAATATAGGGTGTCACCGTATGCTCAAAACAGTACTTTTAAAGTTTCATGACTTGTTGATAACCGCTCATTTTTTAAGTGAAAATTTACAACCTACTCGCCAACATTAGTGGAGAACTGAAAGCAAAAACTATTCATTCGGCCTACCAGTTCCGGAAATATCCTCAATTTGTTAAATAGGCCTATTTGTTAAAACATCTTAACAACTGTGAAGATATGTATGCTGTCTCACTATCCTTTGTGTTTGAATGTCTATTTGCCAACCACAACCACACTGAACACTGTTTTACTTCTCATACAGTTACGTCACTCATGAAGCCAAAAACTTCTTGTACCTTTACTTGGGACAATCATCTGTGCTGTTGTTCAAATCCGGATAATTTTGTTTACTGAATGTAACATTACGACAAGAATGACAGAATAAAGTTTGAAAACTATCACTTTTTTATTGGACGCCCAAGTAAAAATCGGTACGGTTAGAATTTGGATTGTGTTTTCTATGCGATCCTTGATTCCTCCACAAAAAGCCGGAGAGATGGTGGAACAGTCAGTAACGATCATGAAGTACGCATACACTAATTTTACCTTCTCCCGCTTATCTGTTCAGAACTTCGTGTGTTCGAACTTTCTTAACCATAGATCGACATTTTCAGATCAGAGGCAACTGGATCGGACAAAAATCTAGAGATGGCGTTTTATTGGCCGGGCAAGGAACCAGATCTCAGCGGTGCTGCGTGATACGTTTGGACAATGAAAGCAATAGGTACTTCATCACAGCCACCAGCCAGACAAATTGGAAGCGGTGTATCGACAGAAGTTCGATTCGGCCCTGATAATCAGTTACTAGCTAAAATGGATGAACACTTCTACGGACGAAGTTCCGGTGTCTAAAAGTTTACAGTCTATGGTAAACAAAGCCGCGAGCTACCTAAAGGTCAAAAAGTGGTTGTGCATTAGCCTCGTAGATGCACCAACACAGGATTTGCCTTGTAGGTCGTAGAAACAGAACAAGATGTATCACCTTGAACTTCTAACTGAGGTGTTCCCTTGTTGCTCGCTATAGGTATGCCATATCTGCAATAAGCTTCCGTCTAGTTCTGTTCCTGCACTTTACTAGCACGTGTTTATAACGCTGTTATATCGCGCATTCATCGAGTTACTGGTTTGCCTGAACTTGACATTATAGTACAGAAGGAACATATCGAACGTTGCTCACAAGCCAACGTGGCTGAACAGCTGTGTGTGATAGATCGACCGTGAAAATGTGAGGATAGTGGAGCAATGATGAATGTGGTTGGTTCATGAAAAACTGAGTGAAGTACAAGTGCCGACCGTGAAAAGAACATGTACTGGTGATGGGCCCTAACAAAGGTAAAACTTCAGTCTGGTTTTTTTTAAAGCAGCTGGATGGAAATTTTATGACACTGTGAGACCTGTAATCGTTTGTAATGAATTGTCAATGCATATTTAAAATTGTATGCCTCAATATATTGGAACGACGTTTTCGCATCTATAGGCAGGTGGAAAGTACCGTTAATGATGGAGAACTCAGAGAATTCTGAACAGTCAGCTGAAAGGAAAAATATAGTGGAGAGTGGACCCTCAGTTGTCACGTTTCTATTGGTCCTTCAGGCTGTGGGGCCACAGCTGGGATAAGTTTGAATGCATGACGCAAATGTAGAGTTTAAACGGGCTATGGTCAGCCAGTTACGAATAACGCAACGAGTAGACAAGGAGTATATTGCCGACACGCGAAATCGATGTGAGAGCGGGTGAATAGCAAAATGAAACGTTAGTACACCGAAGCGACAAGCGAGCACGCAACGGAGTCGTACGTTCGAGTGCGCGGGCGAGGTGCCGGTAACCATACTCGTTCAAACAAACATTTGGGCGCATACAAAAGTTGGGGAGAAAAGAGTACAGATGTTAATCGCAACTTTAACACAGGTGCCAATAAACATCTAGGGTCGCTACCCAAAGAAAAGTTGCGCATCCTACGTGCTGCGATGATATGCAGATGTATGCCTCTATTTCCAGTGTCACTTACTAGTAAGTAACACTGTGTTCATTGAAGATGTGCAATAGAACTCAGAATTGCGCTTGTCTCAAGCCCAGAGCTGGTTTCTACACAACAATAATAACGGGAATTTGGTTTCCTTCCATACATAAATAAGTAGGAAACTACGATGAGACGAATGTTCGGGCAATTTTCAGTGAAATGGTACAAGTAAAATCCCCAAATCATATATATGAGAGAATGCGTATTTTACGGAACCTGACACCAACACACCTGGTTGATGTTTTAATGGTCTATTGCATGTAAATCACTATCTTTTGGCGAGTCAGCATAGTGGTGAATAACAAGAATGTGTTCTAGCGAATATTCAAGAAGTACCGGAAATTCAGGGAATACCGGGAGGACCTGAACAAATTTTGACGGAAGACCTGCAGTAGTTTCTTCATCAATAGTTCGTAAACTGCAGTAATTGCCAAGAGACACAAGGAAAGGGATTTTCCGCCAGACTGCCCCTACGGAGGTTTCGTATACAAAAGCGTGCACGGTACATGTCACACGGTAGCTGCCGAACAGCAATATATTCGTACACTCGGCATGAAATTGCATTGTAGATTCTCTTAGTATAGTTGCAAGGCATGATGGGTAGTTTACCATCGTAGTGGAGCTTATCGTGTTAAGAAGGTTAACCTGGCGCACTCACAATTTGGACAGCCAAACATATATCATAGGAATAGATGCATGTCGGTCGCAGACGAGCAGCATGTCAAGGAGATGATGGAGAAATTCAGAAGTGTGCGTGAAATGGAGGTATACATTTTAAAAAATTTCGAGATTAATAGCATTTGAACGATTTACACAACCTAAGTAAGAGGCAGGGTAAAGCGAGTTCTCAGAACAAACTCATTAAATTGCGCGATCTACTAAAATCGAAAGTACAGTACTGTTTACTGTTAAGGGATAAGCTTCTACTGTTTGCATCTTTCGTTCCCAAAGATTCCTTCCAACTTTGTTCTAAGTCTACCGACGTTATTTTAGCTGACACCACTCATCAGTTTAACTACGGTGGCTTCACACTACAACACGCCATGTTGGTAGATGTAGCTGGTGTGAGTGTGACGTTTTTTTACGAACTGATGCCTTATGAAACCACGGCCAGTTGCCAAATAGACTTAGAACGTATGTTGAACATGTTGCTCTGCACGTCAACAGTTCAAACTTTTGTCGTTGATCGTTCACCTGCACATTGGCGGGCAATCTGCGAGATTTACCTTAGGTGTACCGCAGTACTTTCCCGCTTTCATTTAATGAATGATGCATCCCGGCGCTCCCGTCACCTGTTTGGCTTAGACATTCATCATGGGGAACAGTTTACAGTTTAAAAGACCACTGCAAGCTGTCAAGTCTGTGAGTCGGAAAGATTTCCAGTACCTGTGTATGCCGCGGTTGGTTTGTACTTCTGACTGGGTGTCTCATTTCCTAAAAAGGACCGTTCTCTTCGGTAACTACACGGCCAACCCAATGTAGAACGAGGATAGGCACATCAAAAGTGTTGCATGTGAACGTTCGACAATGTTTGCGTCAATCAAACATATTGCTGAACGCTCGAAGAGTATGTTTTCTCATCACCTGTGCGCTGGACGTATGAAATTTTTGAAATGCTGGCAGGATATGAACATCTCTTTGCATTTCTGAAACTTGTGTGGGAATATGCCAGCTGTGCCTTTCTCAAGCACTTTAACGGTAGCCAGATAGAATATGTAGCTTATTAAAAGGGAATGTGGAATGTTCGGTGCACCAAAGAGCAAATGCATCGCGTTATCACCACTGAAAACAGTAGATGTGATTGATGCTTTTTTCCGCAATGTTTGGTGCCATTTAGCCATATCGTCACGGTTTCTCGTGAAATCGACAGACCGATAGGCAGGTTAACGGGGGAATTTAACTGGCCATTACCCGCCACTGTCCCCACTGATGGTGCGCCTAGTAATATGCAGGAAACAGCAGTATGCATGTCCATCCCTATCAAACAGTCTTGTTTGGATATTAGTAGAAATGCAGAAGACGTACGCAAAGTTATAGCTGTTAGGTTGGTTCGTATGAGTGATGGAAATAACAGCAAGCATGTAGCAGCGTTTCGTAGCACAAATGAGTTGTTTCCGAAACATCCCGACCTCATATAGCACTGTTCACTTCCGTGATAAGAGACTTTGCAAATGAGCGGCAGTAAGTCATTTGATGATTCGTGGTTCGAGAAAGAACACGATCAGCCGAGAACCGGTACTACTGCTTCTCTATTCCAAAGGAAGGGCCACAAGGAAAACCGGTCAGAAAATGCTTGATAACTGACTCAAACATCCCCCGTAGCATTTCCTCACTACCGCTCATAATCGTCTGAAAGCTCCTATCCCATCCACCAGTGAGAGGGTGTGCGAGTCCGATAAACTGTCACATGCCTGCCATTTCCAACACGTGTGCCTCAGTTGTTTCCACGGGGCGCAGAAAGTCCACGCTTGAAAGTCGAAAGTTTGATGACAGTTTACAACAAATAGAAGTTAGAGACGATCATTTAGAAAGTACACATTGGGCAGGTCACTACAAGTGGCTCAAAGCAATTCAAAATGGAACCGAGGGAACGTATTGTAAGAGAGATGGCCTTGAAACCGGCCGACAGTGACGTTTGCCAAATATGGTACCTGGGGAAAATCCCGTGAAATTGAACGGGGACAACGTCAACCAAGTCCAGTGCTCGTGTTGCTATCATTCTTGTGTACCGGCTACCGGCAACCTGACATCGACTTCATCTGCATGGAATGTGATACGACTGGGCAACCCACGTGAAGCCCGTAAGTGTACGCTTAAAAGAAACACGAGAACAGTCCCATTGTCCTTCCCAGGACAAACTGGAATGACCTCACGACCCTCCTTAGAACCATTTACAACTTGGTTTTCAACACAAGCCCTGCTTCCCTGTTGTCAACCTGCGTACGACTGTTCACTGAGGACAGAGGATGGAAGCTACTGAGTCTTATTTCGGTGCCGGACCCCGAGTCATTGATCGAGTGTGCATCCATCCGTTATTCAGCATAATTACTCATGTGTATATCCAATGATACATGAATATATGTATATACATGTATAGATGCATACATATATGTGCAGCGACCTGGAGATTTCACTGGCCCGCCTGCGGGATGGTGTGTAAAATAGTTCCAAAACTCATTGTTGCATATTATACCTAGGCTATTAAGAAAGCTCGCGTGATGCATGCTGTCCGATTGTTTGTCTGCATGCCATGTGATCGTGGCGCGAACCCGAAGGACACACGTGCCACACTCATCCGGTTTACTCGCTCGTTGACGGCCGGTCTCTAGCCTCTCTATCTAATTCGCGTGTCGGTGCCTTTTATAGCCCTATCAGAGACCACCTGTACATTTTGTCGAGTAAAGATTTGGTCTCTCTCCTCCACGCCGGCAGCACTCTCGGAACAACCTCGCCCAAGCGCATCGTCCTCAGAAGACATCACGACCTTGCCGATGACGCCAGCACCCGCCGTAACGCGTTCAGTTCGTAGGGTGCACTGGCCTAAAAGTCTCATAGAGGATTAGCGTCCGTGAAATCTCGTTTTTTTCGGTCATAACACAGAACAACCGGATTTTTTCTCGAAAATACAAAAAATATCGTTTTCAAAACAAAAATCTATCGCCTTTGCCTGGGTTTCTCTCTCTCGAATGTCCCTATTAGCTGTATAATTTGGTCTAGTACGTCATTTATTTCTCTACTGATACTCGCTCAGTTTCGTCCTATTTTCTGTCGCATGTCTCATCCGACGCCGGCATGACGTGTGTGGCATCTTCGATCGCGATCATCCTTGATCTCGCATTGGATGTCGTGCTTGAACTTTCCGTGTATGTCTTGCCTCGAACATTCTTGTTTTTAACATTTGTTTGGGCAACTTTAAGGGAGGTTACTCGAGTGGGAGCTGGATAGGAACTGTGGGCATTAGTGCTCCTCCACCTTCGGCGTCTGTGGACTTTTGTACCAATCGCAGACTGATTGCATATCAGCTGGTATGCCTTGAACAAGATCAGACCGAGGGTGGCTGACCACGGGTGTCCTCATCAGGATTGGAAGGTTGTTGACACAGTACCCCTCTAGAGGGGAGCTGTTTAGCGACTTGGTGATTCCACTGGCCCGCCTGCGGGATGGTGTGTAAAATAGTTCCAAAACTCATTGTTGCATATTATACCTAGGCTATTAAGAAAGCTCGCGTGATGCATGCTGTCCGATTGTTTGTCTGCATGCCATGTGATCGTGGCGCGAACCCGAAGGACACACGTGCTACACTCATCCGGTTTACTCGCTCGTTGACGGCCGGTCTCTAGCCTCTCTATCTAATTCGCGTGTCGGTGCCTTTTATAGCCCTATCAGAGACCACCTGTACATTTTGTCGAGTAAAGATTTGGTCTCTCTCCTCAACGGCCTTTTGCTTTTCGCGTCTGATAATTGCGTACCTGGGGAAAACGCGACTTAGTGCGACGAGCACTAAATATGTATTCATGAAAGTATAGATGTGCTTAATCGCACATATATATACGTGGATAAATGCGAACATACGCATAAATACGCGTATATATACATGTATACACATAAATAAATAAATAAATAAATAAATAATATATATTTCCCAACGCATGTCTGAGAAGCGTTGTGTATGGTTGGCGGCATCTGGTTTGAATTAGCCTTTCACAGTCACCAAAGCCAAAAGACATCAGCGCTTAACCATCACCACAAGTAGTGCAGCACAACCCACTTGCGGCTTCACCCACACACCATACATCTAGTGCAAACCCGGAGGAATAAGACCGGTAGATCTGTGGATGAGGCCTTTGCGTTCAACCGGCCAGTGCTGGTTAGCCAACTGATCGGCTAGCACGAAATGGAAACCTCTATCTCTCAAAGAACAAACAGACAGGGAGACTGTAATACAAGGTCTAAGCAGAGAAGATATGTACTACACACAACAAAAAATAGATAAGGTTATATATCAAAATATTCATAAGTGATTATTGGAATTTATAACCCTATCTACTGTTTGTTGTGGCATTTTGCTATGCACCGGAGTTTTTTGCTATATAGCAAAAGTAATAATTCCTTTGTCAAAAAATTCCGCATACACATTGTCTCTCATAGTAAGTGTTTCAACTCCACATTTTCTCACCTAATGTAAGGAATTACATTCTCCTTTCCAATCCCCATATTATCCACTGAGCGAGGAAATTTTTCTACAAAAAATGGACGCACGGAACTTAGTCTCAGCTGAACCGTTAGCGAGACATTCAACTTTTTGACGTTTTCGAGCAATCGATGAAATCCTGCTTTGGAATCTGTTCAGTCGTTCGCTGGATTTTGGGATTTTCCACCCTGCCTCGCCATATATATATATATATGTATGTATATATAACATCACGCACCACTTTGAGGTGTGTTTAAGCTAACTTGGCAACCTACTGTGAAAATTTTTAATCTTATCCTCGGAGTTCTTTTTTTGTGTCCACGTTGGTGGCAATCGTCAACGTTTTCGCCTTTCATATGTTGCTTTACTGACATCTACTTCTTCTTTCTTTATACAGCGGAGGACCTGCAAGTTACCCATCCTTCACCCATTTTTTAATCCTCCTTCGTCACTACATTTTCACCTTGCTCTCCCTGATTTCTGCTCTCATTTTGGGCGTATTCCATACCCCGCCGTTCGGGCAACATATGACGTTGCAATTGGTGTATAACTATTTCCATACGTGATGTATTCTGTACCGGAGTTGAGACGTGTGGTTTACAGCAAATTTCACAAGCTTACGCCGTTGTATGCATAATTTACGGCGAATTGATATATTTTTCGTCGTTTTAGGGACATTTTAAGGCGATTTGGGAAGTTTTGCGTCGTTTTAGAAATATCTTGCGGTGATTTGGGATAATTTTCGTCATTTTAGGGATATTTTACGGCAAAATGGACCAATCGGATTCATTTTGCGCTAGACATTTAGGGTAACTTCGGGTTCTGTATGTCAAAAACGTAAAACATCCCTAACGCACACTCGTATTGGTCAATGTAGAACATATTGGGTTTCGGGACGCCAATTTTATTCCCTAATGACGAAACGCTCCGAAGATGCGTTTTGGCACTCTTCCAGGAATGATCTTGTGTAACAATATAGAAACTGTTGCGCATGCGATTTAAACTTTCCGGAGATGTTTTCTCGTTATCTATTTCAGGTCGCCCGCCTACGTATTACTCGACGTCTTCCACACGACACGAACGTCCATGTGTGACATTCGGTTCCCCCTGGACTTATTTGTCTGGAACGATTGTAAAATGCGTTGTTATTGAGACTTGATTTCGTGTCGCCATTGGCGTTCTGGGATCGCCGCCCCGTCACTGTATCGCTAATACACCGGATGTGATTGTTCTTTACGTATTTTTTCTGGTTTTGGATCGCGTCGAGACTGTCTGTGATCACTGTCCTGTGTGAAGCAAGGTTGTCTTCTAGCCCCAGCCCTATTTAGCTTATATTTGACCGTCACGGTAACAGTTGCTCTTCAGAACTCTGGAGAGAATGGTGTGGAGGTCGAGTACAGGACGAACGGGCGTCTGTTGAATATTCGACGTTTTGGCGCCCTACCTGGCTACAGACTTCAACGATGCGCAAGCTTCTGTTCGCCGATGACAGCGCCTTGCTAGCACACAGTGAAGAAGAACTGCAACGTCTAGCTACAGCGTTCGCTTCGGCAGCATCGAAGTTCGAGTTGGACATCAGCACAGGTAAGACGCTTTCGTTCTTCCAGCCTTCTCCTGGTGGAGGTGCTGCTTGTGTACCTCCACCCAAAATTCGCATCGCTGGAGACACTGTGAATGGCTGCGGGGATTTTTGCTACTTGGGTAGCAACTCGTCGACAGATTTGTCCGTGGACCGCGAGTTGAGAGCGCGTGTGGCAAAGGCTAGCGCTGCTTTCGGACGTCTTGAAAGGCGTGTCTGGAAGAATCACAGCCTGAAGATGGCCACGAAGTTGTGTGTCTACCGCTCAATGGTGCTGTCTATCCTGCTGTACGGCAGTGAGACGTGGACACTGTATCAGCGGAACGTGAGCTATTTGAGCCGTTTCCATGTTCAGTGTCTGAGGCGCATCTTGGGTATTCGGTGGTCGGACATGATTCCGAACACTGAGGTAATGCGGCGAGCGGACATGGACGGGATGGAAGCCATGTTGATGCTGAACCAGCTCCGTTGGCTCGGTCACGTCCGTCGGATGGGCGATGACCGTATCCCGAAGCAGTTACTGTACGGACAAGTGAAGTCAGGTAAGCGAAATCCCGGTGGCCAGAAGCGGAGGTACCAGGATGTTGTGCAGGTAAGTCTTTCACGTTGTAACATTGATTTTAGATGTTGGGAAGATTTGGCGTTGAACCGGACGGCCTGGAGGAATACGGTTCGGGCGGGCGTCCGAGCGTTCAACGAGCAACTATTGCGCGGTCGCGAGTGTAGGCGTGCGGTTCGCAAAAGAACCATCGGTGCCGTAGGTCGCGGTGACGTGACTATATGGCGTTGCGATGTGTGCGGCCGCGAATGCGCTGGTCGTTTGGAGTTAGAATGCCACCAACGTACTCATAGTACCCCGTCGGCGAAGACGCGGCAAGTACGTTAGGCTCCGGTCAGTTAGGTCGTATCAGTATATCCATTCTGCTTTTGTTAATAACTGCATTGGCCAACATCCTGGACTTTGACAATTAATCCGCTCTTCTTTTCAGAAACTTGAGTGTC
>QNGE01003895.1:0-19931 GCA_008508345.1 Paragonimus westermani | reverse complement strand
CAGGAGATGCTGAGGAACTGGGGATTCAGCGCTTGAGAACATCGCCGTACCATCCACAAACGAACGGATTGACGGATCGGTTCAATCGTACCATGAAGGAGTGGCTCAAGAGCAGAGGCAATAACTGGGAAGGAGGACTAACGGATGTTCTGTTCGAGTATCGCACAAAAAAGCATGCAACGACTGAGAGACCCCCATTTGAGCTGACACACGGGAAGGAGCCGAGGATTCTCTCGGATGTCTGCGTGTCCTGAGACGGAGAGGGGCAATTATTGTCGCAAGAACGACAACACCTGTAACGCAGTGCCCTTGAACGGACAACACAAAGACACCGCCGAAATAAGCAAAGATATGACGTGAGGTACAACACACATAAGTGGCGCCCGTTCAGGATCGGAGACCAAGTGAAAATAAGAGACTACAGCAGACCAGAAACATCCGGAACCAGCGCATGGAAGCTCAGAAGGCGGTTGAATGGACCATTTGCCATCACGAACTTCAAGAAAACGAGTTTCCAAATGAACCAAGGTCCTCGTGAGCGACGGAATAATGGTGTACACTTGGCACCCTGGCACAACCGCGGCAAGTTCCTTGAAGGCGGGGCGAGTGTGGTGGATTGTCAGGTCGGAGGTGCGAGTTTTCGAACGCTCGACCGAATACCTCAACGCGGGGAGGTACGTTCAAGAGCATGCCGCACTCGGATCAAGAACAACGTGCGCGACCGGATAAGTCATCGCTCGACTGGATCGGACCAACGAGCGAGGCAGGGCAGGCGAAATACGACAGACGGCCAGATCGGGGGCGTGGTTTTTTCCAACATTTAGAGGAACATCTCAACAAGATGTTGGAATACGGTCACGGCCAACATTGGGTGGATGGCGGACAGCACAAGCAGCCGGACGAGCCATCACGCAAGGAAATCGGGCAAACAGACGAGGGATGGCAAGCGGAAAACCCCCGATAGAAGGCACCGATCACACACGTAAACCGGTCAGAAGTGCACGCGACGTGTGAAAGGAAACCGGGGGTGTTGTGGATTGGAATTATGACTCATAAACGAAAGAGCGCGTGTTGCATGTGACTGGCGATTTGGACAATAAAGACTGTGCTTTATTGGACGCATTCTCGCTAAACTGGTGCCGTGCCCTGAACACAATGCAATGAAGTTGCCTTGGCCAAGTCAGTTTGCGGCCGGAGATGTGGAAGAGTGACTGTCAGAATTTGAGGCGATTACGGCGTGCAATGGGTTGAAAGGTAAACCACATTTTTTGACAGCATTGGGAACGCTGCTCACCGGATGGGCGAAAGCTGTCTATACCTCGAGCAAACAGACAAAGGCCGCAACAACTTATCAAGAAACACGGGCCGCACCGATTCACGAGTTTACAAGGGAACATGATCGACAGCGAGCAATGGATCAGTTTTACGGTGCCAGATTTTGCGACACTCAGGACCCCACAGCTCACTATCAGTATTTATTACGACAGTTGACGCTGGCCTTACCGGATGCAGACGAGAAAACGAAGGGTAGATTGGTGAAGGAGCGGTTTATCCAGAGTTTGCCGCCGGAGTTGCAGGAGAGCGTTCGAATGACCGAGTCTTGTGGGATCACTGACACCGAAAGGCTTGTCGAAATGACACGGCGCCAACCCAGACGGATGCAAGTTCGACGGCTGGAAGTCACAGAGCTCGAACAGAAGTTGGAGAAGTCAGTGGAAGGTTCGAAGATGAATGCGGAACCAAGGAGAGATCAAGTCAGACGAGCACGTGAACAACCCTGTCGTAAAAAGTGTTTTGTTTGTAATGGGGTTGGACACCGTCCGCCAGTGCCCTAACAGACATCTTCATCCTTGTTTTCCGGTAGTAGCGGGTTATCGTGGGGGCATCCGACGAGTTAAAGTTGTGGTTGAGAGGGAACAAAAGAGTGCGATAGTAGATACGGGAGCGGGTGCATCGGTTACAGAATGAGTCCCAGGATTGCCTGTTAAGCCCGGTAATTGGCATGTAGTTGCGGTCAGAGGGACGGCGTTAAAGGTACTGGGGACACAGAATGTTGGGATCCAGATAGGTAGCGTCACGCAACGTTAGTGATTGACAATGTGAAAGAGACGATAATATGCACCGATCTATTACGTCGATTGAAAGCAAACGTAGACCTGGAGAGAAACGAGTTGCGTGTTGATGGCGATGTCGTGAGGTTACGTCGTGAAGATACCAAGGAGTAGTGCCGAGTGGGCGGTGTCTCAATGAAGTCTCTGCCAGAGTGTCCAGTCCCAGCAATCAAGCAGTGTGTTAGTGAGTTTGCACACTTGGTTATTAACGCGGATGACCAATACGGATTCTGTAGATGGATGGAACACACGATAGACTTACAGCCAGGTGAGGAGTGCAGACCGGTGTACCGGAGAATTTCATCCAAGTTGATTCCAGGGGTGGAAAAGCAGTTGAAGGAGATGCTGGAAAAAGGGATCATTCAAAGGACAAGCAGCCCATTTTCGTCACCGGTCGGCTTGACTAGGAAGGCGGATGGAACCCATCGATTTTGTATCGACTTCAGAGAGCTGAACCGAGTGACGATCAAGGACGCGTTCCCGATGCCTCAGATGGAAGAGGTCTTCGCGCACCGGCACGAGGCTAGAGTACTATCCCTCATTGATTTGCGTTCCGGTTATTGGCAGCTACCAACGGCACGAAAGGACAGGGCGAAGACTGCGTTCTACGTAAACGGACAGCAGTACGAGTTCCTTAGGATACCGTTTGGTCTGCGCAATGCTCCAGCGACCTTCAGACGTCTCCTGCTCCACATTCTGGAGGGTCAGGAAGAAGTAACTGTATACGGAGACGACATTGTCGTGTTCTCCAAAACAGTGTCGGAACATGTGGACAGGTTGCGAGCAGTGTTGCAACGAATCGATGCAGCCGGCCTAAAACTGAGTAGCAAAAATTGCCCAATAGGCCGCAGTTCAATCGTTTGCCTGGGACACAATTGGTAATGGAAAAATCCAACCACTGCTGGAGAAATTGACAGCCATCAAGAACTTCCCAGCACCGAAGTCGAAGCGGCAACTGAGGTATTTGCTCAGAATGGTCGGTTACGACTCAAAATTTACGCCGGGGTTCTCACAGAAAGCATATCCATTGTTCCAATTGCTGAGGAAGGACAGGAAATTCGTATGGACCGAGGACATGGGGGTGGCGTTTAACAAACTCAAACAGGAGGCTGTCAGCATTCGACGGTGTCTGACGATTCTAAAATCGAATGGGCCGTTCACAGTGTCAGTTGACGCGAGTAATATCGGAATCGGGGCGGTTCTTTCGCAACCGTCGGGAACAATCGAATATGCTAGCCGAGTACTGACGGAAGCAGAGAGAAAGTATTCCACCACGGAGAAAGAATGCCTGGCTATCGTCTGGGCGCTGGAGAAATGAAGGACTCATCTGATAGCGATCACCTTCCATCTCGAGACTGATCACAAACCCCTAATCTGGCTGAAGACGGCGAAGAATCCGCGCGGACGACTGGCGCGCTGGGCACCTCGGCTGCAACAGTTCAACTTTACCATCGGACATGTCAACGGCGCGAATAATGAGGTACCCGATGCATTGTCACGACCGATGCAGGAAAGTGAGCTGCCAACTTAAGCCATACCCGTGAACACAATATTGGTTGCCGATAAAGACATCTTGGCCAATCAGCAACAAGACCCTGGAGTACGCGAAATATGTGGACATCTACTGCCAGGTACGAAACCCGAGAGGTTGGATTCAGGACTGAACGAACTGTTACAGATCTGTGACCATCTGCACCTGGAGAACGGCCAACTCGTCGTCGATGTGGAGGTGCAGAGGGGACTTCGTCCTCGAAGACTGCCACTTATTCCAGCAGACCAGAGGGAACGTGTGATTCGGCTGGCGCACACGGGTGTTCACATGAGACGAGAACGCGTGTACGACTTACCGCGGCGGAGGGTATTTTGGCCCACGATGAGGAAAGATGTGATTGATTCCATTCGAGCTTGCCCCAATTGCCGACAGAACCTAGAGACAATGACGACAACACCGCCTATGCAATCAATCGTGACAAAGGAAGCCGCTCATACCTGGGGTATAGACACCTTTGGTCCGCTCCCAACAAGTTCGAATGGGAATCGCTACATAGTTGTCATGATTGATCATTTCGCACGATGGGTGGAAGCCATTCCAACGGCAGATCAACCAAGCGAAACGGTGGCACACACCTTCATGAACTACGTCCCGGCTCCCTTTGGAGTACCGCACAGAGTTATCACGGAACAGGGCTCGTGTTTTGAAGGCCAGCAGTTTCAGGAGATGCTGAGGAACTGGGGATTCAGCGCTTGAGAACATCGCCGTACCATCCACAAACGAACGGATTGACGGATCGGTTCAATCGTACCATGAAGGAGTGGCTCAAGAGCAGAGGCAATAACTGGGAAGGAGGACTAACGGATGTTCTGTTCGAGTATCGCACAAAAAAGCATGCAACGACTGAGAGACCCCCATTTGAGCTGACACACGGGAAGGAGCCGAGGATTCTCTCGGATGTCTGCGTGTCCTGAGACGGAGAGGGGCAATTATTGTCGCAAGAACGACAACACCTGTAACGCAGTGCCCTTGAACGGACAACACAAAGACACCGCCGAAATAAGCAAAGATATGACGTGAGGTACAACACACATAAGTGGCGCCCGTTCAGGATCGGAGACCAAGTGAAAATAAGAGACTACAGCAGACCAGAAACATCCGGAACCAGCGCATGGAAGCTCAGAAGGCGGTTGAATGGACCATTTGCCATCACGAACTTCAAGAAAACGAGTTTCCAAATGAACCAAGGTCCTCGTGAGCGACGGAATAATGGTGTACACTTGGCACCCTGGCACAACCGCGGCAAGTTCCTTGAAGGCGGGGCGAGTGTGGTGGATTGTCAGGTCGGAGGTGCGAGTTTTCGAACGCTCGACCGAATACCTCAACGCGGGGAGGTACGTTCAAGAGCATGCCGCACTCGGATCAAGAACAACGTGCGCGACCGGATAAGTCATCGCTCGACTGGATCGGACCAACGAGCGAGGCAGGGCAGGCGAAATACGACAGACGGCCAGATCGGGGGCGTGGTTTTTTCCAACATTTAGAGGAACATCTCAACAAGATGTTGGAATACGGTCACGGCCAACATTGGGTGGATGGCGGACAGCACAAGCAGCCGGACGAGCCATCACGCAAGGAAATCGGGCAAACAGACGAGGGATGGCAAGCGGAAAACCCCCGATAGAAGGCACCGATCACACACGTAAACCGGTCAGAAGTGCACGCGACGTGTGAAAGGAAACCGGGGGTGTTGTGGATTGGAATTATGACTCATAAACGAAAGAGCGCGTGTTGCATGTGACTGGCGATTTGGACAATAAAGACTGTGCTTTATTAGACGCATTCTCGCTACAATTTGCTTTTCTACCACTTCCATAATTACGTGAGGCCTGCCGTGAAAAATTCACTTTTTAGCTATTGTTCATTTATTTTCTTCGTATGGTTTGTAAATATCTGCCGTGATTGCTCATAACCCAGCTTGCTTCTCACATATGCGTTGAGAAATAATTATCATTATTATTATCATTATTATTATTATTTTCATTATTGTTCTCATTATTGTTAAGTTCGCGGAAACTGTGTGCGCTAAGCAACTCTTCAAAATGTCTAGTTCAAACGGCCTCGAATAATGGACGAATAGATAAGTCTTTGGTGTAACACGCGACCAAAAGTTGTTAGCGCGCACGGATAGAATTTGAAGTGATAATCGTTACAATGTTGTTTCGTTCATCTTTCAGACCTTTACGTCAACGTTGTGCACGAGGATCTCGAACCAACGGACAGTCAGACAGATAAGCAGGACACTTGTATTCAAACGTATCTCCCCTGTATTTTGTACCCTTATCCTTTTTTGATATTCTAGTATTGCCGCGTGTTGCGTAATACATCTTCGGTCATAATCTCCGTCTGCTCTCTTGGTTGCATGTTACAGTTAGAAGAGGAGCAAACATCCGCTGCGTGCAATTAGTTGCACGGTTGAAGAAAGTGGCACTGAGTTCATATCAGGCCTTCTGTAGCAGGCGTTCACAGAATCATGCGTACAGAACACACAAGCAATAAAACATGGTTGCAGCCGGGATCCTTAGAGAGACCACACGATCGCTGCTTACTACATCGCGTATATATATATGTGTGCACTTACACGTATAAATACCTGCATATACATATATATATATGGACGTATACACATGTATACGTATTTATTACATACAATACATGTATATGTCTGAACACATATTTGAAGACATTTACCTACGTTTTCCTGTACGCTTTACGTTTTTCTTATATATATCCTATATGTACCTTATAAAAGTATTATATACACATATTACGTATGCACATGCTACTGAAGTACTGTAACGTGCAGGCCAGCAGGTTCTGTTCTGACTGTCCCTTACACCTGTGGACCAACTTTGGCGTAACGTGGGCCCACCAGGGGAAAGCATTCTTCCCAATTAGGAACTCCAACAACAGTTCCGCAAAGGGAAACAACACAAACAAACATGAGCTAAAGGCCCAGTAAGCCGTGCACACGACTTACACAAACATAAACTAGAACGGCGTCAACAACACAGCAGCGCACTTCGTTACACAATCCAGATTCAATTCGCGCGCGCTTGCTGGTTTCGGCTGTTACAGTGCTTTTCCACCAACCATTGAGATACTTCGACTCAGGGTCGTTCAGCGTATTATCGAGTGCAACTAGCAGTCCAAACTCGCAAAGGCTCGCGGGGCGATTTTGAATTGTGTAACAGAGTGTGATGCTGTGTTTTTAGCGCAGTGTTAATTTTCGTTTATTTAAGTCGTGTGCTTGGCTCACTGAGCTTTTGGCTCATGCTTGTTTGTGTCGTTCCCTTTTAAAAATGGAAGGTTGCCGGAACCCCTAATTGGGAAGAACGTTGTTGTGATAGTTGGTGAATAGATAGAACTTAACGCGAGACCAGTAGCCGGTATATCCGAATTGAGCAGAACGTAACGAATAAACGACAATCAAACGCTTGTATTAGAATTACGCACTGTATCAGAATGTGTACAACCTGAACCTCAATAATTGACATGAAATTACATGTTCAATGACGTTCATCACATCCACCACACGTTGAATGGGACCGCGGGTTTTTGAACTCCTTTCTGGGTTCCATTTGCAGTCTTGAAGACCTACGAATCTAAAGCAGAATCATCATTATCCGAAGTCACAACAGAATTTGGAAAGGACTGACTTTTATCCTCAAACTTATTTGATTCACGTGTCGATTAAGTACAAATAAATCATCAACGTCCAGAATTCGGTATAACCACTTACCAAGATTCTTTAGAAGTAAACCAGATGACAGTCTCAAGTCATTACTACGATAAAAGGTAACTGCAGAGGACTGAATACACATCAAGTTTGACCTCAAAGACCTTCCTTTAAAAAGTTTGGCGGGACTTTCGTGTGCAGTTGAATGACAGGCACTGCGATATTGTAGCGAGAAGTCGTCAACACCTTTTTCGAGGTCTCTGAATGTAGTACACTGAAGAGAGGTTATAGCACCTCTGAGTGTTTTAACAACATTTTCAGCCTGACCATTAAGGCAGGGATGTCGTGCAGGAATAAACAGATGCGTGCATCCAATGCAGCTGATTCAAGTAGTTAGAAGATTGGCAATGAAATGGGTACCATTGTCATTCACTAACACAAGAGGGATACCTTCTCTGCTGAATATTCTACTGAATGGTGAATTCTGCAGTGGGCGTTGTTGTGAATGCCACTTTCGGCCACTCTGAATAGAAATCGATCACTACTAGTGCATAATACCTGTCAAGAAGAGGACTACAGTAATCCGCATGAACTTGTTGTCAGACCATGGAGTACATTTAGCCAGTGAATTGTGGAAGTTGTGTTGGCAAGTTGAACAACTTTCAGCCAGACGACAAATATCAGCATCAATCTCTGGCCACCAGCACGGTTATCTGGCTAGAAACTTCATCTTTCCAACTCCAAGATGTAGGTCGTCCAAAACAGCTCTACGACGAGTTGGAGGAATAACCATTCTGTCATTCAAGCACAATAATCCGTCTGAAGTGAGTGATAAGCCCTCCGGACGCACACAAAATGTAGAAAATCTCCGTCTGACTTGTAGAATCCAACCACATCCTAGCGCACTGAGAATGTGTGAAAAGTAACGTTGACTACCGCGAATCAACTCTGTTCGGCTAACCGGCAGAGGTTGGATTAGAAGGCAATCATTACTAGTATATGGAACACGTGACAAGTAATCCACATGTTTGATTTGGTTGGCTAATTTGTGCACTATAGTATAATCATATGCACTGAGTGCCATGCTCCATTTTTGAATCATGACTGCTGATGAACGTGCCACTGACTTGTCAGGATTATGGATGAATTTCAGTGCTTCATGATCCGACACAATTTTGAACGGTATTCCAAACAGATACTTATGAAGCCGCTTTACCGCCCAGTTTACCGCCAGAGCTCCACGAGGTGTATGAGCATAACCCCGTTCTGCCAGACTGAGTCGGCGTGAAATGCACACAACTGGTTTGCTGTCCTGTTCAATCACATCTCCGATTCCAACTGGAGAAGCATCAGTAATCAACACAGGCACAGTTTTAAAAGAAAATAGACGAAGTGTAGCATCATGTTTCAAAAAGTTTAACAATTAACGCACACACCGTTCATGAGTTGGGGCCCACGTGAACTGCTTCTTAGAAAGCAACTGGAATAAACATTCAGCAAGATGAGAGAAATTTGGAATGAAACGGGAATAGTACTGCAAAGCAGCTAACAAAGCGCTATTCGGGTAGGTTTGTAGGTGAATGTGCATTAACTAATGGGTCTAGATATTTGGCATCAGGTTCGACTCCGTTACCGTCAACTATGTAACCGAGACACTCAGAACTTCTTACAGTAAAAGCGCATTTGTTTGAATTAACAGCAATGTTCTTGTTAAAAAAACTGTTGGAATAGTTTCAAAAGACGAGAATCATGAATTAACTTGTCTGGAGCATGTAGGATGATATCATCCCGGTAAACTTCAACACCATTCATAACCTTCACAATGTTATTCATTACCTGATGAAAGATAGCAGGAGAATTGCCAAGTCCAAACGGCAAAAATCGGTATTGAAAAAGTCCATTAGGTGTATTGATTGTTGTTATCGGCATTGATGTCTTATACATAGGAAGTTGTAGATATGCATCCTTCAAGTCTATCTTGGGGAAAACTTTGGATCCTGAAAGTTTGTTCAGAATGCCCGCAGGTTCAGCAGTAGAACATGTATGTTGCTTGAGGCATCGATTTACAGTAAGTCGATCACCTCCACATATTCGCAGAGTTTTCTCATCAAACTTCAGGGGTGTGACAATCGGCGTGGCCCAAGGGAATGAATCAATAGGCTCAATAACGCACTTCTCTACCAGCTCTTTGAGCACTTTCGTTACCGGTTCATGGAGTTCATAAGGAATTATAGGACGTTTTAAAAAAACCGGAACACCAGTTACCTCTAGTTTAACTGGAGGTATCCTCATGCCACCCGTGGAATTACTCGGTGGTACAAGCAAGGAAACCTGGATATAAAGCATTTTTAAAACCTTCAGCCCCAAAATGAATGGGCCATGATGAGTAACAACAAAGGTAAAATCAGGTGGCTTGGATTGTTCCTTAAAGATCGGGATAATGACTGTATCCAAAACAGAAATGTAATGATCAGTTATACCTCTTATGGTTACAGAACATGGGCGAAGTATGTAATCTGGATAAAACTGTGATAGATATCTTTGTGGTATAATAGATTCTACACTGCCAGTGTCGATAATAAACTCATGCCTCGTGCCACGTATTGTGAAAACCCAGCAAAAAACCGGCATCGGCCCGGCTTTGGCCCTCGTCTGGTCACGAGTCGTATCGACTCCGGCCTGGCCAGACAGGCAGTCGGCCAGAAAAAATTTACTAGCTCCTTTTCTCCAGATAACATTACGTGAAACGAAACCTGCAGCAATGTTCTTGCTTGCCAACCCAGCCAACGCCTACCAACCTAACGACTGAAACGCGCCCAGGTTACCGTACCCTAAACCCTGTAATTTAGCGGATCAAACCTTCTTACTCGCCGCGCAAACTGCGCCAAATTGAGAACATGCATCAATCACCGCTGCATCGCAACAAGAACAAGAACAACAATTTAGAAAACGTATAAATGTATTGTGTACATGATAGCTGAAGCTTTCTTATTTTCACTAGTCCAGGTCCACGGTTTCTTTTGTTGACCCACTGGCAGAAGCAATCTGATAAGAGGACATTACGATATGACATGGTACATTACATGTAAAATCGTATCTCTCATAAGTCTGCGAGCCGTGCGATCTCCGTTGCGATCTTCGGCCCCCTGAAACCACCGTTTGATGGAGTGGTGAATATTGCTCTCTAACTCCTAGGGGTAATTGTGTTCGTCACGGGCGGCACCTAGAGACATGGTGGATAATATTAACGATGCTTAAAAACTATGGCTTTGCACAATGGTGTATCCATTAAACGATCTTAATTATTGATGCTCAGCCAGTTGACTTCGCCGGTTATTTTTTCTGAACACGAAACTGCAAACTTTGCGCACGCACTAGGCCACTGTTCGACCACGATGGATTTTCGATAATATGTGGGTCTGAAAAGGTGGTGTAAGAAAGATGATATCTAACCGTCTGTTCCAAATATTGCTTGGACTGAAGCCTCTGTTGAAAATTTTCCAATCCCTCACGATCAGTCAACGGGAATGCTCTCCTGATGGTTTGGCAAATGTGGTTTTCCTTCAGTGAGGCACTGGTGGATGCTACTGGAGGGCTGCTGGTAAAGACGACCGTATGTTGCTTACCGTTGCTTCCATGCGTATCATACAGTCGTCCATAAGCAACATGGTTTCCTTAGGATGCATCATTTGATTGTCGAACCGATGCATTTTTCGTTAGAGGACTCAACACGTCTTCGAACTACGAAGGACGACGTGAATGTAACCGATCTCGTTGAATTTACGGCCATTGAAATTGATAAATGGGCAGGTAAGTCAATAATTTTCATACCCAATTAGCTACAGCTATCCCAATATTGGACAGATTTCGGGTTTGTGGTTCCTATCGCAGGTTACCTCCTAATTAGTAAAGTGGCCTCGGGTCTCACGTGTCCAACGGCGGGCAATGGGAAAAATTGGCAAACAACCATTTTTGGCCATTTTGAATTGGGTGCTTCTATTGAAATCAGTTTTGTTGTTATTTCCAAACACTTCCCAGACTTTTCAAGATTTCTTAATTAATACTTGAGTGAAATCCTTGGGAGCAATTATATTCTGTTCTTTCACATTATTATCTACTGGATACACTCACGTATTCTTTCACTAGATTGGCCACCGAAACAGCCAAATCCCATTTATTAGCAACCCGATTTCTTACATAGGGTCCACGAAAGATCAAAATATACGAAGGGACAGAAAGTAAAGTTGGATGGAAGGAAAAGTGTCACGGATGCGTAAGAAATCGCATATTTTTGTAAATAACTGGGTGGGAGCAAAAGCAAAACGTAAAACTCTTACAGCATTCCTTCTAGGGATTGTAATAATTTTACAGGCATTTGCTAGCCCACATCGGGTAACTTGAACAAGCACTTCTGAGCTTGTACAAGATTCGAATGTGAACCATTGTACAAGTTTTGTGGGCGTGTTTGAAATCCCATATCTTTCTAACTACTCGGGATGGTGCAAAAGCAAAATAACAGTCAGAAATTAGCCCCCTAAGGAGTTACATCGGGATGTGTGAAGCAAGTTAGTCGTATCCCCGCTGTGATGCGAAATAAATCGTCCAACTTCCAACGAACCCACCTTACGTGCCGCCTCAGCGCAGGCGTCAGGAAATGTCTGATATTACTACCGCGTTTCAACGAACCTCGCCAAATTAGGAGGAAATGTTGACCCATTTTTCAAAGTATAATTAACTGAATTTTACGCGTGTGATAATAAATCAGTGGGATTACTATGTGTGACATTTCACTCATTGCCCTCCAAAACCCGCGAGATACTTGTCCATTCCAGCAAGCAGCGTGCTACATGGACTTTTCGAACTGCCACTGTTGTTAGTGTGCCTGCTTCTCAGCACTGATGATATTATATAACATTGCTGGTTCTTCATTCACCACAGTCTTTACAACTCTAAACTGTTAACAAGCAGCTCCGGTGGACTAAAAAGGTGTCACCTTCAATGGTAACAATTCATGTTGAAGACTGGAGGCGTTGATACCTGCAATTAATCGATTTCTCAACTGAGTCTGCACCTGATCACCAAAATTACACTTGCTGTTCGAGCTTGGAGCAGAAGGACGAACGCATGTAAAGCTTGATTAGCTTTTCTTGCTAAGGTATGGAATTTCGCCCTTTTCTCAGCTTCACATTTGAGAGGCTGAACATGCTTGAGCAGCAGATGCCTCAGGGAATTGTGAAGGAATGAAACAGAAGAATCCGGGGGCGCCAGATTTCTACTCAAAGCATGCGCATCTTTTCCAATGTCCGTGATGCAGCGCAGCATTTACTTCTTTTCGTTAACATCTCGATAAGTGATACACTCAATTTTAAAGCGTTCCAGATAATCTTATATCTCCCACAAACTTGACTTGATGTTCAGATTTACCTACTTGCAGGAATCCATCACAAGAAATATCCTGACCACGACACCAGTTGTGATTATTGGGAATACGCGAAAGCCGTTGTAGCAACGCAGCACTTCCACTAACGGAATCGCTGCGTGAGCTGTATCTGTTACAATCTGTCCCTACAAAGGGAGGACGAGAGTCTGCCGGTAACCGTTTATCAACACTGCTATAAAGTGAGAAAGGGGTAAGAAACGGTGTGGAGCATTATGTCACGGTTCGCTCAGTTAATCATCCTTAGCCGGGGCACTTATCCAGAGAGTGTACGCACCGCAAGCTAACACACACTTCCTCAGTTTCGGCTTCACTTCACACTAACCCCTATTACTTGAGGCGATATTCTCGACAACACACCCCGGCCCTCTCCCGGTGGAACCTCCTTGGACGTTCTTGCTTCTGTTCATGAATTGCCCCAAGCGGTTATAATGGGCGACCACAGTCGAGCTAGTTGGAGATTTCAGGTCTTCCATTGAACAAGTTGAGCTGGATGTCATACGTTCATCGATGAACGGTGTTTTTCGTTATCTCTGCAACTTTGTAGGAACACATGGGAGCACCGTCCCGTTGTGTAACCACACTTTACCCCTTGGTCCCAAGAGGGCCTCAAGTGCCTTTTGTCATAATACAACTTCTGACGCTGGCATGCACTCTGCGAATAAGTGCTCGCCAATTCGTTCTACAATCGTAGGGTATCAGTCAGCTTGCAAACGTGTTCGGCTGATATCGGGTTGTGGTCGGATTTCTCGGCCAGTCCACAGAAGGTGTGATGGTTGTTCAGTTGGTGAATGTACATATCTGCGGTGGGCTAGTGCGCACTTTGGGAGTGTCAGATCCCAGTCGAGCAGATTACAAATGTTTTCAGTGACCATAGACGTGAGCGAATAGTTCTTTCGATCTGCCAACTGCATTTGGGGGTGATAGACGGTCGCTCGGGTTTTGTCGATTCTCAGGTTCCGACAGATCATTTGCAACAACACACTTTCAAAATTAGACCCCTGATTAGAGTGCAACTACTTCGGTGCTTCACACTGGCACACGCACTACAGGACGATCGCATCAGCCATCGTTCTCGCATCATTGTGTGGCAAGAATATTGCCTCACACACTTTTCGTGAACTAATAAACCAACTCAAGCACATGCAGTTTGCCTCTCGACACCCCCTTAGGGACTTACAATCTCTGCACCAACCAATTCGTTTTGGTTGCCAGCATATGTTGGTCGAAGCAGACCCTTCTGTCTGTTCCGGGGATTTTCCGAACCGCTATACTGTTCACACCAGTAGCAGAAGTTGGCCACGTCACGACGCAAGTGTGGCCACAAAAAAAGCGTTACCTAGCTGCAGCGTCCAGCTTGTTCATCCTGGCATGCCCTAGCTCTCGATTAAGTTATTCTAAAACCTTGTGTATCACTGATCGTGGGACAACAATTCTTTTGTGGCAGTTGGGCTGGTAATCGGGAAAACAGATCACCCTGGTTCACCACTGAATGGTCCCGCAATGTCGATAGGGAGTGGCCCTCATAACTTTTCCCTTCCATCTCTTCACTGGTGGGCCCACTTCCTTCGCCCCGCTGCCTCTCGTAAATAAGAGCAGTTTTGGGGTCGAACGCTCGAGCCGTCTGTCACCGTCAGTAGTCCACACCCTGTTGCTTTTAGCGCACTACAAGATGGGCAGCCTCCATGAACACACCCGGGCCTTCCGGGTGATATATTTGCCTCGGCATGACTTCTCCCAGCTCACTGCTCACACTCAAATTCACATTTTTGAAGATGGTAGATAAAACGGCAAACTGCCTGCCTGGCAAGTAGGGCAGGTATTGTTTTACAAAGAAAACCAGGGATAGTATCACCCTCCAGAGTGCACGATACTTTCGTTCCCTCTTGCTAAGAGTACTGTTTCCGTGAACAATCACGCTCGCTCGCCCGTCAACGCCCTTTTGCTATAATACGGCCCCAATGGCACAATGATTGGCATCAGTGTCCAAGATTTACCCGCCGGCTGCAAGTGACAAGTCTGGCAGTGACAAAATGAGCGCGCAGCATAAAGAGAGTCGGAGTACCCCGAACACTGTTTCACATTCTTCAGACCATTTGAACTTCCGATTTTTCTCTGGGAGGGTATGTTGAGGGCTGGCGGTACTTGCGAATCCCAGTGTAGATATACTGTAATACGAGGTGAGATTCAAGAAACTACGCATCTTCTCAGTGTTTTGCGGTGTAAGCCAGTTCATAACCTGCTCAACTTTTTCTGGACCTGCTCGGACGGCGCTCCTAGAAACCGCGTGACCAGGATGTATTTCTTCTTTTTGCATTGACTGACACTTAGTAAGATGGAGCGTCAGGATCGCTTGCGTTAGCCTTTTAGAGACTGAATAAACTTCTCAGGTTTTCTACCTTCGTCTCCCTATGAATGATAAAATGAACTAAGTCAATGAGGCATCGATGGGGAATGGGGTCAGTCAACACCCGTTGCATTAGACGTTGGAATGTGGCAGTGGCACTTGATCGCTTAAAAGGCATTGTTCGGAACTCATACAGCCCTGTGGATACCACGAACGCTGTTTTAATCTGGTCCTGTTCCTGTACTTCTAACTGCGTTCTGACTGCTGAGTCTAATGCGCCGAAGTAGAATGAACCTCCTAGAGCGTCATACAAATCATCGATACGGGATGGTGGGAAAGCATCTTCAATAGTGGCTTTGTTTAACTTTCTGTGGTCAACACATAGTCGCAAGCTATCGTCTTCTCTTCACCAATTGCACAGGAGAAAGCTATGATAAGCTCGACGGCCGAAACACATTTTCTCCAAGCATCTTGTCATTCGTTTTTGGTACATACTCTTGCACTGTGGCCAGGATTCTCCAGTCCGGCACCTTTAGTGGAGGGGCACTTCATGGGTCCCTCATGGTTTTTCACCCTTGTTCGTTCTAGGTCGTTTTTACTCCAGGCAAGAATTAATTTCAACATAACGACTGCGCTTCGAATATCACCGCAGCACTCCAAGACCTGGAGTAACGCTTCCACTTGTGATTCGGCTTCACCCAAGGCGGTATACTGAGTGAACTCGAATCCTTCATGGTCGTATAATGATCTGAGGAGCACCGTACATGGTATTGTGACAAACTGACGCTTTGCTAGATCTAAGCAGCATCTGTGGCGCCACAGGTGTTCAGTCTCAGCTATGCAGCTAACCGGAAAGTTTGTGGACAATAGAACTTCGTGTCGGAGCGTATGAGTGGCTACCCTGACCATGGAAGCCACTGATCCCTGGGTAATCATGGCCGAAACATCGGCGGTGGCTGACCTTCAGTTACAGAGCTTCAATCTGCGACAGCCGAGTCCACTTACCACATCTGGTCTAGTCAAGCAGCGGGCTGTCGCCGTACCTAAAACTCCCATGATGGTGGCGTCCCCAATCGTTCATTCTAAGGCAAAAGTGGAAATTAAGTATGAAATGACTGCTGATGGATGGATGCTGCACTGTAAAGATACTCGCCTGAAGTTTCATATCGCTGCCGTCGACCTGGGATATATGACCGAACCTTCCAACCGCGGCACACGGTTCCACATCGAGGTCGTCAGAGACGTTGGAAGAAGGCTGGCCTACGGGGGCCTCCGTAATTTGGTGTCTGACCACGGTACCATGTCCGACGACTAACAAAAAAATTGTTTGTTATGCGGCACGGAACACGGCGCTGTTGGGGTCCCAAGGAACGTCAGTTCTCTCCAAGCACTTCGCAATTTTCAGCGCCGCGTCCAGCAAGACTGGGAGGGGCAACAAAGGCTCATCTTTGACTCGCGCACAGAACATCCTGATGGCTAATCGTTCCAACACTCGTTTTTGCAGCCTTTGGGTGGACTTGCCGTCATAAGCCCTCGAAGTGTCGTAGGTCTCCCACGAGTGCACAGACCCCTTCGCCCGTTTGCTGTCGTCTGCTTTGAAATTGATTCTTCTATTGCGCTGGCAACCTGGGCGAGTCCAGCAATTGGCAAAGCACTTAGAAGATGATGCTACTGACATCCGTGTCCATCAGTTAACCGCTCAAAGCAATATCTAACTCATCGCCCGACAAGAGACAAATAGAGTCATTTTACGCAAAACAACGAAAAATCGATCGATGAACAGCTTCACTATGCTTTTTCGTCCTCGATATGGCAACCTCTGGGCAAGCTTCTCGGGCCTCGGCAAAGGGGAACTGCAGGCGCTATCTGGATGGAAGAGGCTCTCGAATACCCGCGTCGGGGCGTTTGCTGCCTCTGTCATCGCGTCAGCCGTTCATCCTTCTTTGAGATTCTGATCGTCTTTCACCCGTTTCACCGTCCTGTCTGAATACTTACATGGTCGCCAAATTGTAATGCACCCGCAAAGTGCGAGAACGAGAGCTCTCCAGCAACCGTCCATCAAGAACGCTTAATACTACCATAAAATTAAAGAAGGGGGAGGAACAGTACGAAACAATACGCTACGATCTGATCATTTAGACCGCCATCAGTCGGAGCCTCTTCGTCAAAGACTGCACACACTGCCGGTTAACAAGCTGTCTTCCAGCTTCGGTTTCACTTCGCATAGTCTATAAAAATGGCAATTATATACTGCCTTTCCCAAAACCTGGTGTTCACCCATGTGATCAAGGTAAAAAAATCAGTAACTTAGCAGAAAGTGAACAAAATTTTATCTTAAACTCACCATTTCAAATGAGTGAAATTGTTAGCAGGAGAGATTTGGTTTGCGGAAGAGAGTCGAGCATGATACGCGTGTATAACTGACGTCATTTCACCCGGGAAAACGTGGATCCTCGTCGTAGTTCACTGGAAGCAACCGGAAAATTAGCGAATACAAACAACTTATTCTCAATAAAATGGTGTGGTTGGTCATTTCGTTTGATTTGCCAATATCTGTGTGTCTGTGAATGACAGACTAGCTGGGTTCTGCGTTCTGTCACGGGATTCCATATACCAGAGTAGCCCTACATTCATCATGCCGTCTGCGGTACTGATTTGGAAAAATTACCCCCAACAGAACTGACAGGACACTGACTGTATTTTGTGGTTGTCGTAGTTATTTTCACTGAACGGACGGTCGGAGCATCCTCAAGGCACGTTAATCAACGTAAAAGCACACCGTAATATTCCGTCGACCCACAAGCCACCATGGCATCCACAAGCTAAATCAACGCTAAGATTGGTCGAAATAACTCAATTACATCGAGTTCCGGCAGAACAGTAAACAGGCTTTCACGCTTGAAATAACCGGGTCGACACGCAAGAGTAGCAGCTTAAATAACAATATATATAGAGTGTACCAGTGTGAATAAAGTGAAAAAAGTTTAACGTAACACTGTGCATCGTTAACACTGAATACTACTAGCACCTTCCTTAATTTCAGTTCCCCAGCTTGAAGCTTCCTGGGCAGCCTCTCATGTGTCCACGAGTTTTCAAGTCCTCACAGGAAGATCAGGCCATTCAGCCACATATGCATTTCTTGTGAACAAGCATTGCTGGTTCGTCACAAAGCTAGTCCGCTGGGTTTGACTCCAAAAGAACTAGCTGCTATCGACAGCATTGAGTGTAACTGCGAGTTGGTGGAACGCGGTTAGCTACACATGTGACGAAACGATAAGAGGATTTTCTCAACTAATCTAACACGATGACAGAGTGTCCACGACGTGATGCTTTCGGAGGTTAGCTTAAGTCCGTTCATTATAGACCTCATAAGTTTGACGGCCAATACGGCGGTTGTAGATTCTAACCTTGGGATAGCCAGGGACTTTCAAAGTCCACCCCCGGATTTTCCCACCAGGAAGCAGCACAGTACGCTGCCATCTCCCAAGGTGTATCGGAAGTAGCCAACAGCTTCACAGCTTGTATCGAGGGCGTCAGAAATCATTTCATTCCGAGCTCGTCAGCGTCTTCCCGACGTGGTACAAGTGTGGCTGTCATCAATAATCCCCGGCACAACAATTATAACTCTCCTCGGCACCTCGTACTACACAAACACTAAAGTAACTTCCAAACGCGGAGCAGTGAACCTCAACGGGTTGCACAGCGATGGGACACGGGCCAATCACCTCCTCAGAGTGAATGGCCTCCTCGGCAAACACACACAAAACCCGGAACAGTCTTCTATCATGTGCTACTGTACCCCAAGTGCCTCTTGGTGACTGCAGTCACTTGAGTCCAGAGTTGTTGACACGGGCACCCTCTTGTTTGGTTGTATATCCTCCAGCGCTCCGGCTGTGTTGGATGTCTACTTCACCAGTTTAAACCCACAAAAGAGGAACATTTCGCGCAGACCAGACGATACGCGCTTGGCATCCTCAAGTGTAACCATCAGTGACAGGCCGTCATCAACATAAGTATCCCTCCACAATCTAATTGGCTGTCTCGTTAAATTGATTCTCCCTATCGGTTGCAGTCTTCCTGAACGCTATGATGCGCAGAAGAGCAAAGAAGTAGCCCCGGATGGACGGACCGTAAGACCATACATGTCCGGTGGGCTAAACATTGGTCCGTTGCCCGATCAAAGAAAGCGTAATGCCTGCCTGCCACTCCCAGGAACCCTCACCTGTAAAAACATTTCCTCCATGTCAGATACCAAGGCCATTAAACCCTCATCGAACTGTAGAACAACACCCACTAGGTTGTTTTTCAGAACCGACCCATAAAGTAGGACTTCGTTCAATGGAGTGTTTTCGCATTTCGCCAATCAGTCGAACTATACGCTGAAACACATGCACGGTGATGCTTATTATAGCGAACATACCAATATCAGGCCCATCAACCTGAGCTACAGACAACAACACCGATGTTCTCCACTATCAGTCAAACACAATTCACAACTCCCTGGCTAACCCGACCTCAACACTGGATGGTGGCGTAGGTACCACCGGCGAAGAGTCTTATCATTGCCGCCTTCAGCTATGGGTATATAACCTTTTGTCAGCTATGTCTTGATAACCTCGTTATACTTACGCTCCAATCCGATCTCACTTAACAAATTCAGGCCATTCGGAGCCATCTATCAATTATCAGGTACGCTTAAACTGCAAGACAGCCATAGCAACTCGATCTCGTGCCGACCATCCGTAAGCGTAGCAGCAAACCTCACGATATTAATAATAATAATAATAATAATAATAATAATAATA
>QNGE01003894.1:25981-72937 GCA_008508345.1 Paragonimus westermani | reverse complement strand
ACGTGTTACATAAGCGACAGCAAACAGTATGTTTTTCCACCCGTTCTGCAGTGAACAAACAAAACTTTTATGAACAGGAAGGGAGTAGCAAACAGTGAAAGTGCCCACTCACAAGTCAGCATGTGGGAACACGAATATCATCACAAACTCTCAACGGTGAACTCGTGACCAGCATAAAGTGATTTATTATGAGGGGAATCGTGACGTTCAAAATGGTCATTGAATTGGAACCATACAAGGACTACTTTCAGAATAGCTCTTTCGGCTTTCTTTATGAAGCGGGGCATAGAAGACAAGTGGAGTATGTTGCCGATATGGATGAGTATTTCCACACCAGGTCAACCAACCATCACTCGACACAGTGTGTGGGTGACTTCACGACACAGAAATGTGCAAAGAAAACGGGCGCCTCCCACAGTGAGTTAAATATCAGAAACAGCGAGGACCAACTCGGATTGCAGTGCTTCATCTGCCAGACTGAATGCACTCTGTCCTTCCAGATCTCTTGCCTCCAGACTGGCTCCGGCTCGTACGAGCATCTTCGCACTGGCCACGTGACCACAAGAGCAGGCTTCGAGCGATAGATTGAGGTGGGATAATTGACCCGATGATCCAAAAGAAGAACAGGAAAAGGATGTGTCATAGAAAAGAGACATTGAGACAGCTAGGTATTGCAGCTTCGGCTTTGTTTCGCACGCAGTGAACATGCTCTCAATAAACAGTCGTCAATATGACGACACGCTTCATGCACTTCGAGCGATGACTTGAACAATTCACCAAATGACACCTTTATGAGAATTAGTTCTGTGAACTTGGTTGTACTGGTAATAATAATAATACTGTCACTGCTACCCTTATCATTGTTGTCGTAATTGGACAGTTTAGTAAACGGTGACACTCAGTATCTATTGGAAGGAACAATTAGTCAAATTTTGTTGGATTGACCTGAGCGATGAATGAAGACAATCACAAGGTACAAACAATCAAATAGTTGTATCTTAAACTATTTGAAGGGGTGTAGGAAACGAACTCTCTTTCTAGTTATTTTAGAGATTTCAGAGAGCGTTCTACAATTTTGAATTTATATTTTTCGTACAACAAATAAGGAAGAAAATTTTTATCACTTCTTGCTGAGATCACCTTAGGTTAGTGTATTGACTTCTAACTGAATCAACTAGTACGTTCTACATCAAGGCCATAGTTTATCTACACATACTGAGGTTCTATGCCAGTATATTTTCTCCGATCTAGGTGTCAACACACAACTCTCTCACTGACCATATCGGTTCCTCTGTTGCCCAGTTTAGGGTCATGTTTTTGAGGGTTCAGGTACCGGTATTTTTTGTCTGTTTCGTGTGATCAAGCTAGGGGGAAACTCCAATAGCAAACAAAATGAAGAACAGAATGGAAGGTTGTAACGTGTTGGACACAATATGCGAAGAGTGCCGAGTTAAACACTATGATTTGTAAACCGATCACGCAGGCCATCAATGGTTGAGGGTTAGAATCTGATTGTACTGTCAGATTTATGATCGTGGTAGAAGAATAGCGCACTTAGACCTTCAACGTGTTCCTAAGAATGGAGTTAACTTGATAAGCGGGCGCACCAACGTTCGAACATCAGGAACGATAAGTAAATAAAACAGAATTCATGCGGTAAACTTGAACAATCATTTTGCACGAGAAGCAGCCGCACAAGAACCATCAATGCTAGAGACATCCATAAAATCGGATTGGGTGTCAACGGTTAGTCAAACGAATATTCAACAATGTTGGATGATGTCCAGCAGCAGGTATGAGAGATATCTGCTTCAAAGAATAGTATATGAGCTCAGCACATCCTGCTGTCTGCGACAAGCAGGTCACATGACAACATAATCATAATTTTAAACCAGACCCGGTCACAAACTACCGTAATGAAGGGGCGTTTGCCCATCATGATCCACTACATGCACGTCAGCCGAGTACGCTAGCAGCAGGGTGATGATGTCGTGATGACCGCGATCAGCAGCCCAATGTAGCGGAGTCATTCCCTGAACAAAATCGAAGGAAACGAGCAGGCTGAATTGATGGAACAACACAAGTCAAATGTCATATGAAACCAAACGAAAAGTGACAAGTTAAAACGGAAAGACCTCATCACGCACCGCACTATGTGTACACTTGATAAATCGTAAGAATCTTAATCTTTGAAGCGCAAAACATTTCTAACATCTTCCGGTGAAACGTTTTGGAAAAAGGCGGAGTTTTGCGAGTGGATAATGGTAATACACTGAACCATTTGCGGTTTAGAGACCAGTAGCAAAATCAACTAATTATAGATAATACATCTTGAAACGGCTGCTTCTGATCGCGTGATCAAGATGGTCGTGTATGCTATGTCGGTAAGTAGTCCAGGATGCCAGGGGCTGCAGTACACACAGAGTCGTGGCACGAAGACACAAGATATAAATCCCTTGTTGGCTACTGTAAAAGTCGACTAATGTATTATATGTAATCTAATGAGACCAGACAAACACGTTTAAGCGTCCCAAGTGAGCGACTAAACGCTTAAGAATTCACTCATTCAGAATGGTCATAAAATTGACTAGAAGATACCGCAGTTCGAGATGGCATGACAGTGAGGCGTAACAACTTGAAGGAAAATTAACGAGGGATTAAAATGGGTGAAACGGGATTAGTCGGGAGGACAGGAAATGTTAAAAATGCAGGCACGCCAGCGATTGTGGCATACTGTCACACTGTAAAATGTGTCTAATCAACGAGTTGAGTGGTCACAAGGACTCCCGCCGGACAGACGACACCTACTCATCTCATCTGATGGAATAATCACAGCCCTCGGACATTGTACTCACGGCGCTGCTTGATTAAGATGCGGCTTTACCCACCAGTTGGTGGTCGCAGTATAGAATGTCAGATGGCATAAATTTTTAGCTGGCATTCAGAGTTCCTGACCCAAAAATCACAGATTAGAGAACTTAATTACTCGACCCGTTGATCGCGCGCCGAAAGTGCCTCGGAATAAGTGCTGGCGAATCACCTCATTCCCTACACTATCATGCCGCCTAGTGCGCATTAGGTGACGAAGGCAATTACGGTCAAACACAACATATCTGTTGATATCGTCGTTGCCATGTTTTCAAACCATACAGCAGGACAGAAGACAGCCGGACATCATTTCAGAGCCATAGATGAAGCAGTTTGACGAAGTCAACATGTACCTTTCCCATTCCCGTCGATTTTTCATCAGCAATTTTACAAGTATGGAACATTCTTTGCTCGTCAAAAGCTTGAATAAAGAAAAAAGTAGGCTGATATTGCACGATTTAGGTCTGGGAAAATTTCGCTGCATCTTTAAGAGTGCACACTAAAGACCACTCATACATCAGTATGAGAAGGTGAACAAGATACTGGGGAAAGTCATTCGTCAGACAGAACAATCATTGTCACTACCAAGGTAGTGACAATCCTACAACCAATTGTTTCTAAACACACAACACGGGTTCGAACCTTCGGATTACAATCGCTTCAACATAGCGCACTGTTCACATGTGTTCAGTAGATGACGCGAAATACCGTTGTGGGGTCACATTGGTGTTACGTCATTAGAATAGGACGCGCAACAGACGATGAAGGCCCCTTGTTTCTATGCGCGGATGTAACGTCATGTGTTTGCGTGACCTGTTTCTTGACCCACTTCGGGATGTGCTCCATGATCCCGATTCGCAACTGTCGCTCAGTCCTACCTATGTAGGATGCTCCTCATCTACATCGATATTCAGAGATAAGGTTGGATTTGGCTGAGTCGGGTACAGGTTGTTTCACACAGGGTGTCGGAATCCGGAATGTACTGAACAGAATCACTGGGACAACTACGTTTTATGTCCTCGTAATATAACTAATCAGACGATGGTGAACAAGATGGCAAACATCATCATCCTTAAAGGGAAGACGAAGAAATACCGAATTTTTGGACACTGAAACGGGTCGAATTCCTACGTCAACGGGATGTTTAAATCTTGCAATAAACGGTTTCATCATCATCATCATCATTATCATCATAGACAACAATACATCAGTGGTTCACACCAGTGCTTAACTGCCACACAACCATGAAGAAAAAGCAAACCCTATGTATAGGAGAGAAGGAAAAAAGAAGGGGACGGGATGGGACCTAACAACTGAAAATGACTACGTCCATATTCAAACATTCAACATCACGGTGCCTACACCTTGCAAACAAACAACCGAGCTGCAAGTGAGAGTAAGGCGTCATCAGCGTTGCAGGGTAGTCTCTAACAGGGCCATCTCTTCTTCAACAGTATTTTCAGTGCAAATACGTCTAGCCCGATCAGAAAAAATGCACACCAAAATTCGTTCGTAGAATCGGGGAACAATTGCAGGTACTGGCCCGCCCAAGTGCTCTTGCGATGGACACTTCGTTGAATCGAGCCATCTGCATTTCTTCTGATGCATATATCCTGAAATGGTAGGCTGTTTTGATTCTCGCCTTCCATACTGAAATGTATGTTTGGGTGCAAAGAATTCATCCGATCAGTTAAGCCGTGTTTGTGGTTGATTGTGTGCAATGAGAAAGGTGTAATCGACGTATCACTTGTACAGCTGCACTGAAGATAACTGTCCTGTCACTTGTTGCTCAAGTTTTGCTACAAAAATGTCTGTCAGAATAGGGCCAAGCGGGCTACCCATAGCTACCCCATCAATCTGTCTGTGGGCCGAGTCATGGAAAACGAAGCTGACGTTTTTGGTACAGAGCAGCAGTAGGTGTTCCAATTGGCTTTTGGGTACTCCAACTTCTAGGTGGTGCACTCTCATTTAAAAAAAGCAGCAGTTCGATACATTCATGTAGGGGGACGTTCGTGAACAGCGACTCCACATCAAATGAGCATAAATACTTGTCCCGAATATTCACTGTCTCAAGTAAACTACCAAGTTCGAAGCTATCTTTCAAATAGAACTGAGCAATTCGGTCTAGAATGGGTTTCAGAAGATTAGCAAGCCACTTAGCTAGTCTATGTTGTGGCCAGTCAGACACAGACAAATTGGCCTGAGTAGAAATCCAGGTTTGTAAAGTATCGAGAGTTCAAACAGCTGTGGAACCTGGATTCCAATTGACTTTAGAGATTTAAAGGTTGCTTCACTGATGAAGATACCTTCAAGGTAATACTTGCAGTTTTCTATTGATACTCTGTTCGACGTTTACCAGGTTGTCTGGTCTTTCTTCCTTTTTGAATCTCAGAGAACCATTCAGAATAGGTTGCATCTTATTGATGTCGATCAAAACTGTTCCCGACCCTTTATCTGGTTGCCGCATGACTAACTCGTGGTTACATCTCAGTGATCTGAGGGCGCTGATATGTTGATTTGTGAGAAGACACTTTTGCTGACTAGACAATGCGAAATTGATGTTCCAGATCAAAAAGCTTCGAGTTTCGCCAACTCTTATTCTCGTCTGATGTAGATTGCTGATTGGATACTTGTTCATAGAATTATTCAGAATGTAATTGGGTCTCAATAGAGTTAATCTTTCCAAGTGGAATACAAAATTTTAAGCTACAAGATAAGGCTTATAGCTGCACTTCAATCGATTGACAGGACGACAAACTCAACACGTACTCAGATGGGTCTTCGGGGGAATTTCACCTCAGTCATGTGCTTAAGTGAAAGATGCAACGAAATTTGTCCGGACATAAATCGTGCAATATCAGTCTACTGTCTTCTTTATTCAAATTTTACAGGTTGACGAGAAATTGCTATTAAGTATGCTACGCTGTCTAGTCTCAACCGGGTGGTTTGCAACAGAGAACGTGGGAGTGTTAACCTAGAAACATTAATGTGTACTCTGAGGTTGCGATACGTACTCCATAAAACTCGGTCATTTATATGTCCCCCTAGCAGAGAGCTTGTCCTTGGAGAGTTTACCTACTTTCTGTTTTTGTTGGATCTGGGTTTCACTTTCATACAGTTTATCGCCAGGTTGAACAGCCCTGGCCGTTTGACCTACAAGGGCTTTCACTAACGTGCCTCTCGATCTGGATACGAGATATGAGTGGAACTACAAGTAGTGCAGTGTAAAGTACTGATGACGACATTCATGTACTGGCACACTTTGGTTCCGATTACTGTGTTGTCAATCCGGAAATGAACGCTGTAAGTATGTATGTAGTCACTTGAAACATGCTCGACGATGCACCACCCAGTTATGATTACTCGCGTAGATTCCAGCTACACAGGCAACAAGCCATGACGGCGGGAATAGAATGAAACCCACGAGAACCAAGTAAGGAATAAACTGGATCAATCATCTTCTCAAAGCCGAATAATACTGCGCATATCCATAACACACGAAGCTGAAATTGCAACGAATCTGTCGAACCTGTCGTTCGTGAGATGAATACAGTGGAGCACTTTCGAACTTAAGAACACTGAAAACAAGGCTTCAAACCAACGACTATTGAATTTGAGGTGGTTCCAGCATTAACGAAAAACAAACACGAGCCCTATGGCTCGCAAACTAGAACCAATATATGTACATCTAACGTGACAGAAGCTACAAAAAGTGACAAATGAACCACAAGCGAGAACAGATAAGACTTCGAAAATACCCCCAACAAGCGAATCTTTGCACATTTCGCATAGGAATAAAAGCCATTTTCTGTAAGCATATGTAATTACAAAATATGGCTCGAGAATGGACGATGTACTGACGGTTAAAAAAAACCGAACCGGTTCACAAAAAGTACAGTTGTGCGGTCACAACCGTACAGACACCTCGATTCAGTGTGAACCAAAGGTGCAAAATTATCAACCAGTCTTCTCGTTTACGTCACTTACAAAAAAATGCAGATGTGACCGGGGGATTTTGACAAACGGTTATCTAGTAGCATTCATCAGTCATAGGTTTGATGCATAAGCATTTTAGCTTCCGGTATAGTTCCCTAACTAACAGACCCCAAAGGCTATAAACTGGGCCCACATTTGAACTGTGCACGGGCAAAACACTGCGTCAGCGTATCTCTGCATAGGCCACGACTTCCTTACTTTGGCGGCAATATTGAACAAGTATCTTAGTGAAACAGCCAACGTTTGGTACACGTCATTCCCGAGGACAGTGAAAATAGTGTGAGTGTACGACAGTATAAGACCAAAAGCATTGTTGTTGTAGCAGATACCGGTGAAAATAAAAAACCTTCAAGTTGTCAGTGGCCCAGCGAACGGACGCTGATTATTCCATAAAAGGTCCTCCATAAAACGGTATCAGTGGTGTATCGGTTCATCTGATCTCTTAAATTTTTCAGCAAAAATTACCGCCCTAGATTTACTTGTGTTAATGGCTAAACGTAAGTAATGTATACTTCAAGATTCTATGGATAGTTGTTCTCGAAAAACTGGCGTCCAGTTGCTTTCACGTGTCATTCACCCACAACACACTATTCGAAGCTTCTCAGACAAATCTCCGTCGAGTTCGAACTGAGTAAACTACCTTTCGACCGCTTTGCTTAGTTGTACCACGCAGAACAGAAGAAGTAGAAAGGTGAGGTCTCTCATTCGTTTCGCGATGTTTCAAAACACGAACTGCGTTTCACTGGACACCAAAAAATGTACCTCCTCAATCCCATTAGTTGTGCTCTTCCTGATTTGTCACGATGTGAAATGGACTACACGTAAGATAAAACAGACATACCCATGTCCACATAATTCTGGGCATGTAGCTCAGATTGAGATCCTATCTTAGTGCGTCAAAAACAAATTTGAGACAAAGTACACTCGATTTATCACACTGATTTGGAAAAGAAATAATTGAAAATATTCTGGAGTTTGGTTGGATTCGAAGGGCAACAAAAACAACATGCCAAAACGCAGCAAATGTCCTATCAGCTGAACTACGAAACCACCCTGGAAGCTTAGGAATTTCACGTTTGCACCTAGTTATTCACCCAACCAACTGTGTCATAAGAAATTCATCATATGATCCAGCTGATTGACTGCCCAAGCAGGGTTTCTCGGTCAGTTCATGCTGGAATCCACCGACGCCAGTGATCAGCATTGACAATGTTTTACTGATAAGTATTTTAGCAGATGTGATTATTCAGAAACCGGTTCGAATTCAGCCGAAGTCCAAATTTTCGCCATCGGGTCTCTTCTAAATTATAGAATCTGCTAGACTACTTATGAGTAACACAAACTCATTTGGTTATTTCCGAGCGGTTGGAGGAGAACGTACACTACGCAGTCACACGTGCACACAAAAAATAACCAGTTAACTTTATGTACTAATGAGGTGTCAGAAAACCTTTTGCGCCCATGTATTATTACACGCAGAACAGTAACTGGGATCGAAGGACACACATTTCTGTGACTTACGTTGTCGTCTTTCAGATTCACATCGCTCGGAGAGCAACGTAAAATCGATTCCGATTGGTTTAGACTGCCTTCTTTAACTGCCTCGAAAATCGGTCGACTGTCCACATGGGATAGATTGCTCGTCTCAGCTTCCGGATTCAAACACACTAAGCGACTAACGGAAACCCCAGAATTATCATTGTGAACCTGAGTCTGGAAGGAAAACAGATAAAAACAAGCTGTGCTTGAGGTAGGCAAACATACCGTTGAATTTCACTCGCCACATTAGACTGTTCAATGATGTTAACACATAGACCTCATCTAGTTCCAGTGAATATTATCAATTTCGGTCAACTTTACAATAGCCAACCCGCGATGTCACATTTTTACTTTTTAAGTTAACATAATGTTGCTTACCATAGGAATGGCATGGTTCAAATATGGAACAGACACAAATCGATTCTCTGCGACTAGCAAAGGATATTTGAGCTCGAGACGCGTAATTCAACAATCCGTGATATTGCTGGAATGAAATATATGTCGATCATCAAGTGCACTTCATTTGGCTTCTTCGAAGAAGCAATGTATGGGACGGCAGTTGTATCACATGTTATGTGCTTAATGGTACCAATAACAGTGGTATTCGTAACAAAACTACAGCACACGATTAGATAATAAGGTATCATCACTGACACTCAGTCAATACGATCACCAACGGATGAATCCGAATAAAAGGGAAGTAAAAACTCAATGAGATTGTGTACGCTAGAAACGGTAAGCAATGATGCAGTACACACGTGAAGATCACATGAGACATCCTTTAGATACACAGTCAGCTGACTTGAAGATAATCGATTGTCACACAAATGATAAACAGCCGGTGTAAATGCAGCTGACTCTGACCGTTTAGTTCCACGCATCGACAAGTGTAAGTACGAGCCCATGCACCAAAAGAAGCGCCCAGAAATCCCAACACAAGTTGTCGATAAAAATTCCGACACAGTAAGCATAACCACAAGTCTTCAAAGCCACTCATTTCCGTTGGGGAACAAGTGGAAAAACCGTATCTCCGGAACAATCCAGTAGTTTTTCTCATAACTACTTCAGTGACTAACGTGACGAAAGTCTCTCACAATTGAAAAGTATCAGTAGAATACCCGCAATGATTTAATCTCGATAGTGACACAACTAAAGACACGCTGTTTCCTACCCAAGAATGCATGACAAAGCAAAAGCGCATGCGATCGAAAACCATATAGGGTTTATTGATTCTATTGAATTCGGATAAATATAGCACATAATATAGTGTAAGATAGCTGGCTGGGGAAGCCACATAAGATGTAAATCTTCGTCACAACCGCATAAGAAAACTAAGGTAAACACGATTAGTTAGGCTGTTGGATGAAAAATGGGCTTTGTCCTGGTTTAGGTAGCATCTAACATTTAATGAGCACCGAAATGACGAACTAGACACAATATTCACTATCCTTTTTTGGAAGGCAAAGGGTCATACTGGAGCGACGTTGACGAAAACAATGTTTGCCCGAAGATACGTCTTGAATCTGCTGTCCAGTAAACGCTCAATGATCCCCTCAACAACAGACGTACGACTCACTGGTCGATAGCTGACTAACAGCCTGTGGCTGCCGTCCTTGTGAAAGAGACAGACGATAGGCTGTTCCACTTCAATGAAATTCGATAATGTTTGCAAAACAAGCTGAACATTCAAGATACCAGGGCTGCAAGCACATTCGCAAGTTCCTTCAGTACTAGTGGATGCAAACCATCTAGGCCAGATGACTTCTAAAGGCTGAGATTCCCCGGCTGCTCTGTAGCCGCTCTCTCCTTGGTTTACCGTGCGACAAACACCGAGGCCCCAGGAGTACATGGAGGAATCGGAAGTGTCTAATCGGAGTACACTGTAGCATAATGGGCCACCACGGCCTCCGCTCTGACGAGTGTAGGTAAGCCTGTTCTTGCTTTTATCTTTCTTCGCAGGTAAGCTTTTGGAGGCTGTCGCTGACGATGCTGCGAGGCGCTACTCGTACTGTCTGCGTTTGGTAATCTTCAATCTGCTCAACTGGTTGCAAATATGTTCAATTTCGTTGTAGGAGACAGGTCCTCGGCTGTCGACCAGACTATGACGGCCCATGGTGAAGAAATCGGGGAAACCGAGTTAGAGCAGTATCCACCAATCTGCGCACGTACTCCCTATTCTCCTCCACTGGCTAGTAATATCTGGGTCATCATCTGTCCAGCCAGGGAAGTCCGCTTTGATAGCGTCTTAGTAAACAGTATTCGCCAGACATTTGGACCTACTATAAACCCTAGTTTTCGAGTACTGGGCTATTTCAAATAGATCGTGAGGAATCCACTACCCCGCATATACGACTTATCAGAACGGAAGAGATGGAATCCACAATTAACCAGTTCAGCGTCCGAGATTGAAACCTTGAGCCAGACTCCAATGGGTGTCATTAGCGCCGACTGTTATAGACCAGCCCAATGTTCTAGCTCTTCTCGCTAGTTCAGCATATTCCGACCATGATCATACATTATCAGTCAGGGCAACCCATTGAAGTTGTGCTATCAAGACGGCTATGTAGTTGGAACCGCAGTGACATTAATTTCATTGGACAAGGATAAGCGGAGCTCAAGTTAATTTTGACCTCCGGTGAATCATCCCAAAATCTTGAATGAACCGACTTTGTTCACCATTCGCTCTATATTCTAGTAATTCTCCCAGGACCGTCATGAAACGTTTTCTGTCCACTGGGGAGAGATCACGTAAAACAGAAATAATCAGCCCCCGCAATCGGTGTGTGCGATGAAGGACCGTTGTGGTCATTTTCGCATACCCAAATACTACCTTCAGCAGACAAGGTTGACCTTCAATGCTTACTGAGCGTTGGCCAAGTCTAGATACGGATCTACATGAAGATGCTCAGATTAGAATCACAACTGTGCGAAGACTATTTACCTAATATTTTACAACCTGAATATTCACGTAAAAAACGATCAGCATAGGCCACTAAAAGTATAAACAATGGTATCCAAAAGAAATGTCTGGCAAAGCACCCCAACTGAAAAATGACGGTTATTTTAAGGTTAAGTGAACGCAGGAGTAGGCGCAAACGATAATTTGGGTCATTGTGTAGTTGAGTACGAACGACGAGATTGATCAACAGTGCTTCAGTGTGAATACAGAAGCCATTGGAAACAGATGAATGTTTAGTTTGTAACACCTGTCGCTTTATGTTACGTCAGACCGAAGAGGTAAGTCAAGTGTCGATCAGGTGAGACATGCCGAGTCTAGCATGCTTGTAAACCGCCAATCAACAAGGTTCAAACTTGAGGGCAGACAGGTAGGTTTAATCGGTATAACATAGATGGACATTCAGACTACTAGGAGTCCGATCCGTGAGTCAAACAATCGGTTGTCACGCCTTGCTCCTTTATTGTGTGCGAGAGTCAATTGGTTCAGTACAACCGGGATTCAGAATAAGAAAGCTGTTGCATAAAAGCCTGCCTTGCCATAGACTTCCAGTGTTCCAGCCCGAGGTGCCATAGGCAACCAACATCTTTCGTTGGCGAAGCTACCTTAGTCAATGTCCCTCGTATCGAGAAAGTGTTGCCTGAACCCGAAAGTGGGCACCAATTAACACGACTCTTTTCAGGTTTCGCAAACTCTCAATGCCAGGTTTAACGTAATTTTTGTTATAATGGGTATGTTAGACACATGTAAATGATAGTAGATGACGTTAAACGGTATTAGATGATATTAAATGAATCTGCATAACCAACTCCAACGGGCCGAAGATCTTTGTCCCGACATGCGGTCGGTCCAGCTATGAAAAGTCCATAACACAAACCGGTCTCACACGCAAAATGCAGTCCCGAAATACCTAGTAGTACCTCGTCAAGCCAACTAACGGTTTGCCCCAGTCTCTGGGCGTGGCTAGCCAACACTCCGCATGACCAATATTTTTGAATAGGCAACCTGTTGTAGTTTGGCCTCCTATTAATGATCAATCACTGCGGCTATTTCGTGAAGATCACTGGGATATTGGGCAAAACGTGGCCGTCCCGTCAAGACGAATTAGGAGATTGCTGTTTTATGCAGTTGACAAAAATTGTAATAAAGGGGGAATATTGAATTGGCGTAATGACCTAAAACAAAATACAGAAGCGATCACCAGGAAAATTCATTAAAAGTAACTAGTGAACGGTACGGCAAATTTGCCCATTACAGTGTGACCGAGTCAAGAAAAGTCAGGGATTTGACTGGATTCGAAACAACGACAGGCAGCGAATGCGGTGTTTTAACAGTAGTAGTAATTAAGCTAGTTGAAGAGATCCGGACAGATGAGCTCTGTCACTGAGCGAAACAGTGGCGACCGGGTAAAAACAGCCAGAAAGTTACACTTATGGAATAACCGGAAGTGTCCACAATGACAAACATTACGAAACAACGATCTCGCGTTCGGAATGCAGTTGTTTGAGGTGTAACAGCGGCAAGAATATTTCAGATGCTAAGCCAGTGTTGTGTTTATTCATCAGTTGTAACGTGCGATTGCAACAACATGTCATCACTTCTAGAGAACAGTTGGTGAACATAATTTCCGAAATCTAACGCACTGCTCCGCGTCACAACCCTCTTCTTACATGCATTACAGAGAATGAAACACTAACTGAATGATTCTGTTATCAACTCATCCACTTAAACTCACATTGTCAATGGTTGGAAACAAGTGTATTTCCTACATGGTCCTTCATTAAATGAAAATAACATTCTCAAGGTAAGCTTTCGTTCTTTGGTTGCATTATGTTTCGAGGAAAACAAAGCCAGTTACCCATTAACATAAAGAAACTATAAAGTTGCCTAAGCAAGGGCCACGTCAAGTTAATTTTGTGACAGCCATATGAAGGTCACAAAGCCAACAATTTCTAGACTGAAGATGAGCAACTCCTGCCTCTGATCACAAAACAGGAGGTCTGACAACGTCACTGTTCAAATAAGACGACCTGCGACTGATTACTTTCGAGAAGTGCAGCTGTCTTCCATTGAACTGAATACAACAGAAAATACTGCCAAATCATGCACGATTTCCGCAGTGAAGAAGAATAACAACCTTTAGGTTTAGGCTAATGTCAACACAAAATAAGCCATGCTTGAGATAACATTTATTACACCGACGAAAGTGCCTTTACGCAAAGCAAGTAGACGAAAAGGTTAGTTGGAGTAGTCTTCGAAAATAGGCGGCACACTATGGTTAGTTTACTTTAAGGAACAACTTATGATGCTTTGCCATGCAAAATGTGATTAGTCTAATCCTAGCCGAAATTTTAACGACAGTAAGAACTAGTTCATTGTTCCCACTATAGAACAGTGGGGGGTGGGGTGGAAATGGACGGAATGCAACTGACTTCATTCAATCTGTAACATGGACAAAATTAGTCAGAGTGGAGTGCTGGTTTGAGGATTGGTGTCGCGAACCTTTCAAATAGGTCCAATCCCAAACCCGTTTTCGTACTCACTGCGGACTGTGTGCAGTCGGTGGTCAACTGACATGGACTGTTGTCTTTTAGCGATAAACCGAATGGTGTCAACCTAACGAAATAACACAGGAGACAGATGAATTCAGCAGGTGGCAAATTAACCATATTATCCAAGATTCTTTGTGAAAACAATCACCCAAAATTCAGAATTATTGCAAGTAGGCGAATGAATTACTTATCTAGGCAATATCGGATGACTCACTCTTCAAACAGGCAGTATAAGATGCGAGCCGTAAGTGCTGGTAAAACGGAATGTAAAACAAAAAACACTGAACTAATCAAATGAACCAGCACCGTTAGTTTAATCAATTAAGCAACATTCCAGATGGATTTCCGACATCAACAGGATAAAGTGGTTGATACCCACGGGGACATAATGGTTGGCTTCTGACAATCTGGGAAGCCTGAATAGAAGAAACAGTCCACGCGACCGGACTTTGAATTTGTGGCATCGTCATGAACATTGTGCTATTCAACTGGTAGTGGCGGAGAGCCGACGAGTGTACGAAAATCCGACGAAATCAGTCAAGGCGAAAATAAAAGACAGCAGATTAAATCAACTGCGTTTAGAACACGGGTAACTAGAGGCTATGTGACGGAGTAAAAAAACAGGAAGTTACTTCTGGATTCCAAGATGGGTCCACTTCTTTGAGTTTGTCCACATACTCCTGGCACGCGACTCTTTTAGACATCTCACCCAAGGCGTCCCATGCATACCTAGGAAAGTAAAGAAAACGAACCAGCGCAAAAGTCCGGAGTCCACGGCGTATAACGCTGTTGTACTAAATATGCAAATAATCGAACGATACAACTTAGTTATTATGATGATAAACTGACCTGAGTTGTAAAGTTGCCATGAAAACATAAGTACGATACGCAAAAATTGCGAACAGAATTTCAGTGGAGAGAGGGAAGTGTCAAAATGTCGAGTTCACTTCCGGGATAACGGTATGATCAAACTTCAGTCAACTGACCGTGCCCTGATTGCACCACTCTGTACCATATAACCATCCCAGAAAAGTAGATTGATGACCTAGCTGGTTCACGTAGTCCGCGTTTTGTTCGTCAGCGGAGATAGTACAAAATTTAAAAGGTCTACGAGGCTCACCAATCCAAACGACAGTCAACTGAAATATGTGAGTTAATCACATGTATTTCATAACTTCCCTCCCTGTCCGACTTGTTCGAATTACACTCCACAGAGAGTCCGCAATATTTTCCAAAGATTGACTATCCATTGAGCAAACATTGCTGCACAAAACTTTTCATGTCAACAGATCCATAGCACCTTTGTTAATAAATAAGACAAGCTAAGAGGTCACCGTATCGTTCAACATTTGCCCGGTACTGGTGTCACACCTCCAAAATAGCTTGCACAGGTTTCCTCCGTTATTTTGTGTTGATTCTTCTACCCGCTATTTTCAAGCTGGTTAAGTTGGGATAATCACAAGGCAGCTATCGGAAAGAATTCGTGAATACCTCCAGAAACGACTTCGCGACAGTGCATAAAAGCACATTTCCATTGCGACTGGTTCCAAATTTGTTGACACTATTTATCAAAAAAAACTCGCCGAGTCATTTGAAAGGTTCCTCAAACGCATTCCACAGCTGTCAGAGTACGATTGCTGTCAACGGATGACGCTACTACCATCGGAATGCAACCCGTATTTGTGTGCATAAAAGCAGTTTGTACACACCCTCGGCCAACTATGTCCGAGGCAGCAGAAACTCAAGCATGAGGTATGTAAAACCGACGAACGCAGGCCTTATGGGAGAAGTGTGACACGTATTCACCAGCACTCCCAACTTCCTCCGGTAGACTGTAGTCCGCTCCACATTTGTGACTTTAGTATACAAATCATACATATCCTATGCAATTTTCAAAACCTGGTACGAATTACCGGAAACAATTGCTTAAATAAATGTCAAAATTTTCGATTGCAGGAGTGTCCAAAAACGCTTTTCTTCTTCAACTTCGCAAAAGTGACATTTTGTGGGTGTATTTGAACAGACTAGCTACACATTAAAACGTGATCACAAGTCAGCAATGATTTTGCCCTCAAAAATCACTAGGCCGTCTTTAATACCGGACAAGAAGTGAAATCCTATTCTTTAACAGTCACTGTCCCCAGATGTGTCTTAGTGACAAGGGAAATATTCACACTGGTGATACAGGAAGAAGGTTCGAGACCGAGACTGACGAGCACGTGTCAAGCTGGATGAGAGAAACATCAGCACGAGAACTACCGACCGACAGTAAGCAAACAACAACCACTGTATCGTCCACGAAAACGCTTACTACATTCCTCCAACGAGTTTAAACCACGTCATGCTCACGTGATTCCGTCGATAAATGATACTGACAGACACACGTGCGCAGGCGAGAATAGCATGGCTGCAATCAACACAGGCGGAGCTATGGAAAGTTAAAACACGATGGAAGCAGATGAACCAAAACACTAAACAGCAACGTCACACGATGAGTTGAAGACAAACGCTTTGTGATTATACGTATGCCTTGGCTACATGACTTTGGTGCTATCTGGGAAAGAAAATATGCAAAGAAAAAGTGAGACAAGGACAGAGAGTCTCAATCCATTTAGCGACTACAGGAAATCGGTCATGGCTACTAACTGGTGATTTGCATTTAATTTTGGTGTCATGATAATCGACAATGTGGTGGTAACGACCATCGCATAGCTCACACGAACTTCTGTAAACAAAAAATAGAATAGCCCACTCTTCGTCTGGCCACCTTCAGTTTGTTAGGCGGGAATTTGTAAGCTGCTTCAAGTCTTGTTTGGGATCAAAGTGGGTGTCTATATTGGCAAAGTATGATAACATGACTCCAGTCGAGGTCTTAATGCCTAATTGAATTTCTACTCCCAACTCTCCGTATTTGCTTTGTTCATCGTAGGCGAGCGGCACTTCGTCGTACAAGCGATAACAACTGAGTGCGTCTCGTTCAAGAAAAACAAAGTTTCAGTGATGGTAACATTTGTCGAGGGGAATTATATAACCTGAAGATGTACGTCCGTTGCACAGGCGTTAAAGCGTCAACTGAGCACGCTGTCATGTTTATTATGTCTAGCACTAAAGAACACTTTCGGATAAAAAATGTGCACTCCAACCAGACACAGCGATCCTTGTGAGACCAAAGCTCGCATGAATACAACGTTGACAGTCTCTCTGTCATGTATTCTGTCTAACCGGTAGATCACCCGTGAACAAAAACATTTAGGCTGGTTCGGCGCGAACACACCAATAACGTGTAACTCGCTAATCTTTCGAGACGAGTTTGTTTGACAGTATGAAAACTAACGCCAGCTGGCCTGTTCCATTTCGCTAGGTAAATACGACTGAGTTTAATTAGGGGTTGGTAACTGGCGAAATAAACCGAATCCCAACTGTTCGGATAATAACTGGCCTTGTTTTAACTCAGCACAATTGACATACATGACCGAATACTCCTGAAGTGTTCCTATGCATTGATGCCCGTTAATAGAGAGGTTCAAGAGACAACGGCTCCTTGTGCTGGCCGTGTTGGCTCTACTAAAACTAGTGAAGTCATTTAAGACATGTCTACAGAGCAACGAACAATAATGCCAGTAACCTGGAGAAAACATCAGCTCTGCTCGAAGTTCTGAACGATTTTGTAATTGACACAGAAGAGTATTACTGTGATTGTGTAGGGAAGAGGAAAACTTGGTATCAATGTACACCGGAAGAAGCTTACTGTTTTCCATTCAACAATGTTATGAGTGAAACAGTTGTGCACCTTATTTTGAGTCAGGAATAAATTGACAAAATTGGTTACAACCTAAATGGCGTGAAAGTAATAACGTGCGCTACTCATGATATACGAAGTAAACCACGCTAGCAGACCAGATGTACGTGGTGATTCGTCATGATCACCGGTGGAGAAATCAACCGCATACCATTTTCACACTGCTTTAACACAGTCCGTAAGAATAAATCAACCAATAAAATCCATCCCGACCCTGAATCACACCAGGGTGTTAAACTACGGATACACAGGTGAGAAGTTGTGCTCAAATGCCGTTTAAGAGAATCACTGCTGTTAATTAGAATCTGACTTATCAATATGGTAGCATTTTGTGCAACAATTATGTTGCAAAATAGAAATGGTACCAATTGACAAATCAACCATTGTCTTCAAAATAGTAACACACATTTGCTTTGCTTCCCAATGAGTTTAGATGCTGTATGGAAATTTTGAGATGAATGAATTAGCACAAACAACGTAGCTGAGAACAGAATCAGGAAAAACATCGGCATCAGTGTTTGAATAACATACACATACACACACATTGAAAGAAGACACCCGGTCTTGTCATGGCAACAATCTCAAGTTGAAATGAAAAACAAATTTCCACTCTGGAATTCTGTCACCGTGTGAAAGACAGTGTAATGTGGTTGAAAAAGGAACCTGCGCAAAGGCCAGGGGCATTAACAAACAGAAACATCAACAAAATGAAGAACAATTTGAACGTAAACAAGTAGAGAAATTTACCACTTTTATATACGATAAGAAACAAGAAAGTGAAGTATGACCAAAGCGAACGCATGAAATGGAATCATCGCCATTACAGGCACGAATCCACGAAGCTCCGAAAACAGATGCAGTCATTCGTGGTTGTTATGATGAGTTAAGTATACTCACAGAGATTTTAAACGATCACGCTATTAGCTGTACGATCACAGTGTCATCTGAACAGTTCACCTTATACACTCGAAATAAAAAGTATCTGGACTGCAAACTGTCACATATGCTATGAGATAGAACTGTGGTTATTCTAACTGTCATGCGGCAAGTTCATCAAGGCAATACGGTCATTCGAGAGAGTAGATATCAACCTCAACAGCCGTAATCGATAGGTAGGATTGCCATTGACAAGCAATCTGGTTCGCCAACAGTTTTATAGGCTAAAAAAGACGACTTTGTTACTAAGTCTCGTTGTATCATATAGCTTCATACAGTTCCACACATTCATTTGATTCGTGTTTGCTCCCACAGATTAAGTGAAGAGAAAAATTCAAACATAAGCAGTAGTATTAACGGAATGGTATTGTAGAATTGCTAAGACAGTAGTCGGCTCGGAGTCTAGCTGAAACGGTAAGAATTGTTTCTAGTCTGGAAAATAACTAGTGGACATGTGAAATCTGACCTTCTTTCTGTTTTACAATCCACAAGGTCCCAATCTGTTAAACAAGACGCCCCAACTGTTCAACTTCATTCGTACTAAATTTGATGCCGATATCTTACACAAGGTTTCTCTTATCATTAAGTTAACGAACATTTATTTTTGGCACCACTCTTCTCGTGTGGATCCCACCTCCAGTTCCGTTCTTTTGAGGCAAAATGTCAGCTAACCCATGTTTGATGGTGGAGTCTGGGCAACGTAAGTCAGACTGCTCTTATACATAACTCCGTGCTAGCAGAGAAGCTGAGATGAACCGTGTCACAAGTACTACTATTCCCATGCATGAGAACAACGCTCAGCTACTATGTGAAATTTCTACAGAAAACAGAACAGTGAGAAAATAGTCAATTTAAACAACAAGCTCCTATCAGTGAACATCCGAATTCGATCTGCGTCAAAGCTCAAACTCTGAGCAGTGCCCATACACATATGACGTCCCAAAACCGCTGTTGGATAAGTCGCAGACTGTAGCTACACATCAGACTGATCACTGGATCGAGACAGAAGCATTGGCGACTATATTATTATGATACCTTTTAATTTGCTTTGCTTTCAAGGTTTCAGTTACGGGATTGCATCCGCAAGCAAATTAACAAAAATGACATCTGCCACTGCAGTCATCCTTTCTGCTGTTTCCTGAAAAGTGATAGGGTGGTTCCACATTTTGCATTTGATAATTTCTATCATATTTATTCATCCTTCTGCTGGCCATCCGTTTTAATTCTCATATGATCTAAGACAGCTGGGAAAATATTTCTCCAACAACAGCCACGTCATGAAGTCAAGTGAATCCAGGATAAAGAGGCCACGGAGACTGCTAATCGGCTCATATATCGAGGAGGACGCATCAGCAGTGACCAGATGTATAAAATATGAAAAGACTCGAAGTTCCAAACCTGTTGCAACTTACGCCAACGTAAATTAGCGTCGGTAGTAAACAGGCATCCAGTAAAATCCGAAGGATGACATAAGTCCGTAGTGCAAACAAATATTGCAAAGTGAACATCATCCACATTTCATTGCAGCCTTCACAATCTGATGCCACTTCCAAAGGAGACAACATAGCTAAAACAATACCACGCAGGCTAACTATGATCCCCAGTGAATTAATCGCATCAGACCAATTCAGGTGAGAGTTTGTCCCAGGCCGTTTAGTGCGTTACGTAAAAGTCATCCAATCAATGTGGTTGTGTCGAGTCGCAAAGTGGTACATTGGGCTACGCGCGTTCAGACCGAGTTAGAAAGTTCTTTCTACATAGATGTTGGAGGTTAAAATGATAATCAGATAAATGCAGTAGCAATCACAAGATCTTTTAATCAGACATGGTGATGATAAGGCGACTGGTCGATAAAGCTGAACATACGGCCTATGACGACAAACATAACAGCGGTTGGCCACCAACACGCGCAATTAAAGTAGGTTTGAGAAGCCCGAAAACGCGAGAAGGAAGAGTAAAACAAATCAATGCACTTCCCTCTCAATGACACAGCTTACAGAGGGCAGTCAATGGAGGAATTCTGAAGGAACACAGAGTTTGTTAGCTAAAAGAACTTCAAGCCCAGCGACTCGTAAGTTGTAATTCTGACAGTCGTCTCAAATTGTGCTTTCTGACACCCAGAAAGGATGGACATTTACCAAACCACATTCGGAAGATGAACTCGATTCAAGACAGTATCACGAGATTGTGGAAACCCGATGCGAGTTAATGTTCGACACCAAGGTTGTGGCCTGAGATTGAATTGTTGGAAATATAATCGTAAGACGACTTGTTTCACAAAATCACCAACAGCCAACCACAAAAACCGCATATTAGCAGGATAATAATTAACGGACGAAGGGTTGACAAAGGCGGTTCCGGTAAATAACACAAACTATCTCCCGAAGTATACCTTTCACATTCATTTAGCGGGACCTCTTGAAAGGCACGGCGTACGATGCAAACCGAGGATCCTGCAGTGATCTAATGCCATCTTAACTTCAGCGTAATTACCACGGATGCGCCGCTAAAGGGTATACTTTCCTGCTGGAATACATGTCCTTTTGTACACTTAATTTTACCATAAATCCTGCATTTACTGTAGTATAACGGTCTTTTGATAGGCGCATGTCCCGTTACCTCTCAAAAACAACCCCTTTATTTCTGAATTTGCCATTAGCAACATAACAACACATGAGTCTGATGACTGATGGCCGTATAAAAAGAATCACAAGGTTAACAAAAAAAATAAGCAAGTGGGAACGACAAGACATGGAATGAGATACGAAAACAACTAAAGAGATGGTGAGAAAACCTCCAATTGCCCTGGACTTTTTGTTGTCGTTTATTTCAGAGTTTAATAACTACCTTCGGAATATTTCAAAAACAAAAAAAAACGAAATACTATTCCTGTTGCAGACTGTGGCTTGTGGTCATGCTGCCAGTGCCACCTACCGGGAATCTGTAGGGTCAACAGGTGTCAAACTTGAAACCAAGTCGTTCGCGCACTTAAGGGAACTGGTGGGTCGCTCACAGTGCCGTCTTACCAAGCCACATGGGATCGCAAACAGGAACTGGTGCCATAGGTGTCGAGTTGGTACATGTGAGACACAATGACTGAACGTAGACTATATGCTGTGCGCACATAAAACTCAGCATGCCAGCAATGTATCTGGAGTTTAAATTTTTTAAAAAAACAGAAAAAATGACATTTGAAAAACTACCGAGCACGGAAGCGTCAAAAAAGCACTCCACATTACGTTCATTTTTACATTTACAACGAATATCAGCGCTTCCCAGAAATGCGTCCACCAAACAATAAACCAATATGTTTCCCCACAAATATTTCCATCTAATTTCGTTAGCAGTCTAACTGATTCGTCCTTGGGGCCTTTCAATGGCGGAGTGGTTGAGCCATGTGAATGTCGCACACCCATCTCGGTGATTAGCTAGTCTAGTTCTCCATCCTCATTCTCCATCAAAACACCAAATTCATCAAGCGATGTTCACTGACCTCAGCCAGCTTGTCTTGAAAACAGAGCAAACCGGTCGATCTACATGAGAGATTAAGTGGAGCAGTAGCGTACTATGGCGGAGAAGAGCGTGCGAAAACCAGGCGAATTTTAACCCCGGAACTGTGCGGTTGCTTGCCCTGGATAGCTTAAGATTACAGTAATATTGGTTATCATTATTCTGATTTTGGTGATGAGTAATGGGGATCTGTTTGGCATGAAGTGAACACCATTCGCATTTTGTCGTAGCTTCTGTATTCAGATATGTCGTCCAATTGGCCCACTTGTAGCAGAGATGCCGGATTCCAGTTTCGCACTCGTAAGCAGTGCATGTTCGCACCACATCCGAGGAGTGAATTCCAGCCCATGTTCCAGTGAGGCAACCCTGTCGATCATGTACGCCATCGAACTCAAGGTAAACAACACAGAATTATTACGCATTCGCTATATATTACTCATTGTTATATTATTACACGGTTACCATTGCTATTATTATACATTTGCCTGAGAACAAGTCTTAGGTGATGTGGTGTCAATGACAGTGGTCAACATGGTTGCCTCACAACAGAGTAGGCCAGAGTTTGAATCCTCATTGTAGATGGGATACACACTATTGAGGAACACTTAGAAGAGTGAAACATGGACCTGGAACGTTTTTAGAGAGCGACTGGCTGAAATTTCTTTATTTCAAGTAATGCGAGTGAGAAGAAAGAGGTGAACGCATTGTGAGTAGACAGAACAGAAGGCGATGGGCTGAATTTCCAAGACCATCTGTCGGTGCACCTAGTAATTGGCATCAAACTGCACACTGATTGCATGACTTATAACTGATGAGAAAAGTTGCCGTCAGATGGAAGGCTTCATCATTCACTCACACCTAAACCCACTGTTGGAAGACGTTTTCACGGTAATGTTAAAAAAGACTTGCTCGGCAGGGTTTTTGAACGTGTAACTTTCTACAAGAAATACATGGAGAATACCACCTGCGCGGTTCATCAAAATGTGGACCTATATAGCCCGTCCGCTATGCCTAACGCTGCACATCTTAATCTCGGTTCCATCTTTGAAGTCGAGAAAGATGGGCAAATGATCTTTCTTGCTGTGACACTGAAGCATCGTACAGACAGTTCACTTCAGATAGGCATTTACATAGAAAGGAATTAGAATGACCAATATACGCATTTTTGGCTACGCCCGCCACAGGCAGAAAAGAAACTTCATCTGCAGTGTGGCATACAGAGTATATGTACCGATGATACGATTGAGGGCGAAATAAAACTTTTACGGCGGACACCAGCATGGAACGCTCATCCAGCTAAATTTATTGATACACGAAAGTCAAACCCGCATTTGGGAGGAAAGGGTTGGCTTCTGTGACGTTAGAGCGCCAGTTCGATAAGGTGATTAGATGTACGATAGATGGGGCGAATAACGCAATTCATAAGACCTGCAGTGCAAAACAAACGCGAAGGTAGTCCAAACTCTACCCTAACGTTTATCTACAACTTAGATGCATTGTTTAAATGTGCAGTCTCTTTTATGCCTGCTTTACCATAAGCTACAGCAAAGCAGCTAACGCCGGCTCCATGGCCAGCTGCTCTCCTCGGAGAGTACGTGAACATCGTCCTACATGGTAAATCAAAGACAGTGAAACAAACTTCGAATATTTTTCAGGCCATCGCGTAAGCCGTTGCCATGCGATACGTAAGTTACAACTGTATGTTCCAAAGAAAGTTGTTTGAGCCCTACGGCTCCCAGCGGTTACAGAACAACTTCATAGGTCAATTTAGACATCCAAGTGTCCTCTATCCAAAGATGTTTGACATAATTATGTGATAAATCGACTGAGTTATTTCGCTTGACGCAACAAACAGTTCCTGCTGATATTCCAGATGGCTAGTGAAAAGTGACAGGTGATGAACAAATTGACCAAGTGAGATCCAGCTTGTCCCTTAGGTTGGGAACCAAGTGCCCCATAGGTTCCGTGACCAGATATGTTAAAGAAGATGGCAGTGAGTCAGGTTCGACCGGAAGAATGTTGCCGTTATTTAATCGAGTCGACTGTCGAAGGATTTAGTCAATAGTGCAAAGCAATGAAAACCACAGGAAAGTTGTACCGCAGATGCCGTCTTATCCTTTATTCTGACAAATCGAAACTGTATATTACTGTCCTTGCTATGTGACAAGTGGACATTAGTGATGATGAACTCCATTCGAACACAGTAAGATCTGCTAATCCTACCGTTCAGTGATCTTAAAAAGACTGGTTTATGGAAAACGGAGTCTCCTAAAAGCACTCACATGACAAATGTTGCACTCGATGCTCAATTACTACGGCAAACGCTACTCATAGTCAATGAACTTTGACACCCCATATGTATGTCCTGAAAGTCGGTCACCCTTAATTTCTTGTTCAACGGAGAATACAGAACACGGATTTATGAACGAGTGCGCACATAAACGAACCGGTGGCCAAATTGTGGTGGATTGCCAGGTCGGGGGTGCGAGTTTTCGAACGCTCGGCCGAATACCTCAACGTGGGGGGGAGGTACTTTCGAAAACCTGCCGCGATCGGATCAAGGACAACGTGCGCTCTCTCGTTTATAAGTCGCAATTCCAACCCGCAGCATCCCCCGGTTTCCGTTCACACGTCGTGCGCACTTCTAACCGGTTTACGTGCGTGACCGGTGCCTTCTATCGGAGGGTTTTTCGCTTGCCATTCCTCGTCTGTTTGTCCGATTCCGTTGCGCGATGGCTCGTCCGGCTGCTCGTGCTGTCCGCCATCCACCCAGTGTTGGCCTTGACCGTATTCCAACATCGTGTCGAGATGTTCCTCTGAATGTTGGAAAAACCACGCCTCCGATCTGGCCGTCTGTCGTATTTCGCCTGCCCTGCCTCGCCCGTTGGTCCGATCTAGTCGAGCGATGACTCATCCGGTCGCGCACGTTGTCCTTGATCCGATCGCGGCAGGTTTTCGAACGTACCTCCCCCCCACGTTGAGGTATTCGGCCGAGCGTTCGAAAACTCGCACCCCCGACCTGGCAATCCACCACAAAATGACAGCATACAAAATGTTAGCGCAGTGACAAGGAGTTAGCACAGCAACCCTTATGATCTGTAGTGAAGTTCGAACTAGAGAATACGCTAGACGTCCCTTAAAACTGTTGATGTCGGTCAAATTAAACTGTGGCCTTGTGTGTATGACACTAAGTTTGCTCGATCGTATCGAAAAGAGTCACAGTGACTTTCGTGCTAATTTTAATCGACAGCCCCGGGTTCAGAAACTTCTCAGTTAGATTGAAGTTACGGATATCATTTAATCATCTGAAGAATGCATATAATCTGGAGTGGATTTCGGGAGCATGAAATAATCTCAATCCCCGAAACTCCATCCACACTAGATGAAGACCACTGTCAGGGTCTGAAAGAGATGAACAACAATGACAAACAGTTTGCTTACCACTTTCTTCGGCCGTTGAAATCAGTGAAGCCAGGTTTGGGTATGTTACACCGACCAACAGTTACCTGTGCAAACGAGAAACGTTGGTAAACAGGACGCGAGTAAAATACATAGTGAGAGATTTCTAGAATCGGAAACGCACGCTACAGCATACAAATGAAGATGCAGCAGGCGAGTGTAAAACAGCCGTTTCAGCAGCCATGTTACATGCCGGACGGGAACGAACACAGATGTGGGCTGTGAGCTGAACCACCAAATCTGAGGTTGGAGTAATCGGTAGCCTAAGCAAGCATGTACTTAACAAGAATATCGGCCGAACGGTCCTAGGCCCACCAGGTTAAACTAATCGAGGCCAAAATAGCAATGGGTGAAATAAACAAGTCCATTTCGTTGGACTCAAATCGGCCATTAGTAGCGTGACCTTCGGAACACGTTTTCATAAATAACCATATGAATAAACCATTCAAGTTAATAAACATCGTTCGACCTACTGCTTGTCCGAAGTTTCGTGAACTCCAAGTGATCAATCATAAGCTGACAATTTGTGGTCAATGGTTCAGGTGCACAGCTCTTTCGTTACTAATTAAAGTCCACCCACTCAGTGAATAATCTTAACAGCGCGGTTCACGTCAGAAACACTGCAGTGACGACAGTAAGCCATAACAGCAATGTTAGCAACAAATGCTATCAACACACCAAATTGCTAGGCGCCATTATTTCTGATAAACAGATTGGGAATAACACAACGTTTCGAGCAAGTTGTAATACTCTACGTTTCAACCACCTCGGGTGGCCTTCCTCAGGAGTGTTGTAATCGAAATCACCTTGCATGGTGGGAAAAATTACCCCCAGGCACTGATTGTTGACATCTTAAACGCAGACAAAAATGTATTACAGGAAGGTTATACAAGAATTAACTGCTGAGGCGATCGGGAAAGGGCTTAATGATCCTCCGAGACGTAAAGACCGAGGGTCAATCTACAGTGAACTGGCGTACAAAAAACGTGCTCAAACTGCACAGAGGGTATCATTAACGAGGTAGGACGAGTGAAGAACTAGTAACCTTGTGTTTGTTGTATGGTTCAACTTTTTAAACAAGCTTGATACGGCAAACCAGAAATGCAAGCAGCCAAGCTATGATAGTGTTCACACCAATAATCAGTGTTAGTAAGCCACAATGACAACTAAATGACTGATCTCTCTGTCAGCAAACGTAAACAGTCATTCAACATAACTTTGGTAAGCCTTGCTCAACTGATCACCTCTCTCCGTCTATGTACATGATTCGGTTTAAAAGTATGTTCTCAACAAAAAACAATGATTTGAAACCTGATGGAAACTACCTTATCGGCCAGCTGGACATTCAAAAAGTGGGTCATTTATCAGCGTACATGTGTCGATAGCCAATGGTCTGTTGTGATCAGTATAAAACCAGTTCAAGTGAACTGCTGGGGTGTAGAGAATGGAACGATTCGGAAGGTGGACTCTGTATGCACTGAAATTAGACAGCAGTGCTATGAAAGCGTGTAACAAACGATCTGCAACACACAGGAGATATGTATATGATATGTATGATATGGTGAAGATGATATGATGAAGTGTAAAGCCGGCTTGCCTCAACATCATACAAGCTACTGTTTTTAGCAGTTATAGACTGCATCAACGAGGTTTCATGCTTTTGAGGTTCATTAACCGGGCGGACTTCGTCAAAAAACACTGAGCTTAGTCACGGCTCAAGGCCGGTTGTTGAAGTTTGGACAATACCGATTGGCACGTTTGTGTTACTTAACCCAGACTTCTTGAGTCCTGAGGAAGGCGGGTGCAACTTGTGATATAGCGACTCAACATTTATCAAGGGTAACAACAATCAAGTGGTGAGTGCATGATGGAGTTACTTCGACAGGCGGACTGCACAACCGGTCTACCAGCAGTAGATGCCTGAGCTCCAATATTCCAACTGCCAACACATGCCGCACATTTCCTTCGTGGAATTTAGACATCTTTTGAGAGGAAAGGAGACGTTTCGTACAAATGGCGCTATTATGTGATCGATCGTTACCCAATTGTACCAACGTGGAAACGTGCCATATATCAAGTTGAAAAGCGTCAATTTCAATGACTGAAGCTTAAAGATACTCTCAACACTTTTCCTATAGCTCAAAGCCCCCCCCCAAAAAAAATTTAGTTAGTTACACGACAAGGGAGATCTAACTGCCTCTCAAAGAAAGCTGAACTGTTCCCCAAGGGCTTTGCCTCCGATGGAAATCATTCGCCTAGTTCATAAGACATGTGCACGGACAGAGTAATCAGCACATATTGATAAACGATGGGCACCAACTTCTACCATAGTCTGAATAAACATAGATGAAGGCCGCAGATAGCATCTTGAAAACATTGGCCATGTTCTTGAACCATGGTTGAACAATAATTAGCACACATGAAACGAACACAATGAATGCAACGCCCTGAAAGGAGTCGGGAATTGTCAGTAAAGACAAAGTTAAGCAAATGGAAAGTGAATTAGAGGTTCCTGAACCCACAAGTCAAACTTTGAACGGATCAGATAAAAAAAACCATTGATGCAGAAAAACAATTTTGTGACGGCGAAGGCCAGATTATGTAAGAGTTCAGAGAAGAGTTAGGAGAACACATCGGGGAAACTGAAACAAACTGCCTGGCGGGTAAAGTTCACCTATCTCCAAATACACAACTACGGAATAATCCAATTATCACCACTTTGTCATTGGATGAAAATATCACGTGACCACATCAAATAAAACTTGTTTGTAGGTGAAATCTCAGAAATCACCGAAGATCCTTCAAATTCTGTGTAAACACCATGCACAGGAGTCACATGACTTCGAAACAGATGGAAATCAACATCATTCATAATCTGAGCAAGATGGACTCGAATGAAAAGGAGACATATAATGAAGTTATAATAAAATACACAAAAGGTACAGCATGCCAAAACGTCACTGACCGGATGTATCTTTGAAATTGATATATGTAACTCATCCCAATCATGCAACTGAAATCGTTAGGTAGTGCACAATATGGTTCAAAAGACGCATTAATGTTTGGTGATTCCAGAGTGCAAGTGAATGTGACAAATAAACTAATGGTATGTGGCACTGGGATAAGTCACAAATTCTCCTTTCCATCATCTTTATTTTGGCTGCGTGAATTTTCATAATTGCGTACTGTGGACATTCAGTTTCATAGATAACAAACTGTGGCGCAGACAAATCGATGGAAAGATCAGGAATAGAGTGCTAGAGCCGACATTCATTGACGCTTCTGCAACGTTTCAGAAACGACTCAATGATAAGCTTTGTGCACATAATTTAGGACAACACACTGGCTAATTATGGGCATGGCTGAACAACATTCTTCACAGAAAATAATAAGCTCTTTCCCGTAGATGTGCGAATGTTGGTTCACAACAATGTGGCAACTGTAAAGAGGCACAGGGAGCCAATCCTGAGGAACAACATATCCAATTTTACATATTTCGCATCCCAGTTGATCAGAGGTCAGGTTCGAATAAAATTCAATAGAAAATGCGACATTTGCTTGGCAGAAACAGCTGAAAAATAATTCGCCCTTATCCCCAAACTATTTCGACACACAAGCTGATTTCGAGCTGCCAAAAACGGCCAGCCTGAGAAAATGTGGGCAGCAAATTTGTGAATTCACCATAGACAGATGAAGATGCCACCACACTTGTTGAGCTTAGTTTAAGGTCATTTATGAAGGCTATGTACAACGCGGCTGAATTAAGATTAACCGACCAACCGGCACGGAACTCCAGCACAACTGGAAAAGAGGCAGGCCATTTCTAATGATACTTGAGAATACACGCGCACATCGATCAAGTGGTGAGAAAGCTTGTAACACGTGCCTCAGAGCACATTACAGAATGGCTGCCGAACAACAGAACCGCCCATGTTTAATCCTCAATTGTGAATCGATTTCAATTCGTGACCAAACCTCGTTACGCAAGTGTCGATTACAGGCTGTCAGGCATCCAACACCTTAATCAACTTGCTTTGCCCGCTCTACTGGACCGTTTTTCCAAACCGTCAGTTTGCCTCCTAAAACGGCCAACTGTCAATTGTGCAAAAGGCCATTTCCAACCATTCCCATTAGGCTTTTGTATTCACCTAAGGTGTGAACGAATTACTAGCGAAAACAGAAGTCACACGGTTAAATGATTGCTGTTTACGGGTGGATCAGCGACATTCTTCAACAAATCCTTACAGGGTTCATGGGAGCCAATTGCGTAAAATTTTGTGTTCAATAATCCTCACTGTACATGTGCATAAGTGCACATCAGAAAGTCACAATGATATGTAGACTATCGAAGGATGGAGGGATAAGGTAGCCGGTTAGTTATTGAGCTTGACATTTGGATTTCAGCACCGAATGAGGTGACAGCATAAGCGTGTAGGTTTACGATGGTAAAGGTAGCAACCGTGTAACACCAACTGCAGCCACCAACACTAATTTTTATCGAAGGATGTCTGGGAATGTGACACGTGTCTGTTACGAGACAGGTGCTTATCGGTGCCCACAGGTTCACAACTGTTTGGACCACAAAAAGCACGGGGATAAAATCGGAAGATGAAAGGTTTACACAAACTGTTTTTAGGTATGAACTTAGATTGCAGAATCGGACGATAATCGCTTCTGCCGTTCACACCAGTCGCATCGGTGAGTCTTATAGAGAATGTGGATATCTCGTAAGCAGAAATCGATCAAGCTGAAGGTATGCTTCTTCACCATACTGCGAGGTGCTCACGAACTCTTTCCAACAGCTGTCCTGTGGCTCTCCCAAAAGAACTAGCTTGATAGGAAGCAGAATATTGAGTAGAAATGTGAAGGAAACCCGTATAAATAGTCCTTGGGCTGTAGTAGCAATACGGGGTCACAGAGTAGATGCTCTAACATGCACTAGACAATTGACGATCAATGATCTCGCTGAGAACTTCACTGCTGTATGACAGACCAAGAAAAAATGGAATTTTTCTTCGTTGTCAGGATACGTTTCCCTTTAGAATAAACATAGTTACTTAAGAATCTTTAGAAATACCCGTCTGGCCAAGCATGTCTCAAAAGTGCAGTAATCCATATTGTAAGGTGCCTGGCGTGTAAACTCTTGGGGCTCTATTCCTAAAGTAGTGAAACGAGTGCCCCCTGTACTTCAGCAGATGAAAGCTGTGGAAGTGTATATTGGCCACACTACACCTTTTTCTAATAGTGTCCTATGAATAGAACAAACCACGCAAATGAGCAGCGCCACACCGATAAAAGATAACCTAACGTTCCCCCTTATTTCTACGATAGAATTCCTGTTGAGATGGGCGCAAGTTAAGTAAGCCAGCAGGAAACGGACAATATTACTGTTTCAGATCTGCACAGGGCTTATGGAAAACTCCATAAGCCTGACAGAGTATGTACGCTGCGGCTCAGAAAATTATCTGGATCCACAAAGCCAAAGGAAGTAAGTCGTTTTTGGGCTAAAGAGAGTCAGTTGTTAGTTGATGAGCCCCAAAATCTCCGCCGACCACCGCACAACACAATGATCTTTTTTTACCATAGCTGTAGTCAGTGAAATATTTCCGTTGGTATGGGGCAACTTTACGGTACCTAAGAGTTTCCACTTCAACAGACTGCGATCCTGTATCTTGTTAATCGGATAATTGTACCACGTATTAACAGGAGTGGAGCTGAAGCGCACGACAGTAAATCCTGATAACAGAACGAGTCCATCAGGTTGCTGGTATAGGCGTGCAGAGAAACTCCTCTATCTAATCGGTTACATTGTTATTCCGGGCAGCCAAACCTACAACAGAGCAAAAACACTCCCAACACAGTTCGACTGAAATTTGCAGACAAATAATTGTGAACCTGCCGGTCTGGCTCATTTAAATATTTATCTTACAAATAAAAGGGTAATCAGTTTAGTCTTCTTCGCCTGAACATGCTAGTGCTCAACAAATTAATGTCTCCACCCGGACAACAACATTGGGACCGGTTACAATCTGAACCATCGGTTTCCGCTAACAACAAATTTCTTACGTTTTTTCAGTGATGCTAGTGAGTTTCGATAATCGGCTGAAAACAGGACAAACGCCGATGAGCGTGTGCCACTCCCACGCACCTACCTATTAATCCTACACTTCACTTACAAAACCGCTGTTTGTTTGTAAAGAGTAAGCACCTTGATTAGATATGGATGCCTTTTTAATACCTTGGTTCCAACGCTTTCCCTCCTTTTGCTGCCCAGTAAAGGGCTGATTCTTCTCCCAGTGATTGTATGACAGTTAAACATCCGTATGAGCCACTGATTTATTGTCTTACGATGATGACGAAGACATAGTGCACCTGATTTAAGAGCCTAAGGTCTGCCACCTCAACCTTGAGAGGTTAATCCAGTAGGTCTTTCATTATTTTAGAAATTACTGAAGGTAAAGCAGTAGGTCAACAGCCTGCTGAGTTGTCTCAGCGTCCAGCTCGAAAAGAGGATTACTCTTAGATTCATTTTAGATTTTCAGTACGGAAATCTCTAAGAATGTCGAAATGAACGGTTTAAAGAAATGGTGATTAGCATAGCTAGTTGGGTTGCATATTCTATCTGTATGAATAGATATACCTAACCTTGACTGTGACGACCAGTTTGGTAGGGACTTCCTTAAGTTAGTAGACAATTGTGAAAGAAGGTAGGTTGTTAAAACAAACGCGACACATCGAAATAAACCTACTCTGCGGACAGAGCGCATGACGATTTACTCAGCACAGTCTTGGTTACTGCTAGTCGTACGTGTTAATCTTGCTCCCAATTTTCGTTTTAACATATTCCTGTGATTTCCCTGCTTCATCTTCAGTTTCTTTGCTAGCATTGTGTACATCGTGGTCTACAGAGTTCTTTTATATATGCCGTTCAGCTTGAACATACCTCAGCTATCATCGTGGCAAGGTCGAGATTGTTCACATTGACCGTTTCCTACTTGATTTGGTTTCGCTATAAACATTTTCCCCCATGACACTCTAATGTAACCTTCACCGGCTAATCCTTATCCTCACTGAAATTTAATGACGCATCCAGGGATGACGTTCATTTGGATTTGCGCATGTGTGCCAGCCACAGCCCGCACAATCTGACTGAAGAGCGTCATCGAGATGTCTTCAAAAAACGTTTACGTAATCCTATCTGTCTATTTTAGATATATCCAGAGAATTAAATTTTTCGAACAGCACCCAGCTGGTAACATATCCATATGTGAATGTTCGCTCCAAATTACTTGAGTAACACCCACGTAGTTCGGTCATCGCGAATGGAAACACTATCTGCTTCCTCAGGGAAATCACAGAGGATACATGCTCCCAAGTTATCGACGCAATCCGTCTGTTCCGTCTTTTTCCCACTTTAACAAAGTGGTACATAATAGCCTAAAATAAGCATTCTGATTAAAGCACATGCCAGGTGGTCAGCTGACCGGTATCGAGTATGTGGACCGCTGTTTTACTTAGCTCCCGAGCGAACAAAACGTAGGTGACAGGAAATGATATAGCTGGCTCGTATGAGGGTATACTTTGCACCGTTGCTGTTGCAGAATCGGGTTAACCCAAATCCTCTGTATTAAAAAAGGCAGGCCGCTTCATCTATACAGATATTATGTCACTAAGTTGTAGTATTGTTAGTAGGACGTCTACCAGGACAGCGAAGGTAAACGAAAAATTCGAAAATGCTGATAAGGTCACATATTCTGCATGCCGACAGAAATTCTGCCACGCCACGCACTGCTTAAAGCGGTCATTGACAGTTCTAACAAACAGCAAGAGAGGTGGGCGACGACGGGGTGCTTGTTACCAGTTTGGTAACCGCGTGGCCACCTGAAATATTGATAGAGAATGGGTATGACGGTATATAGCAACCAAAGACGAGCTTGTTTAGGCGAGATCGACTACTGATTTCCTGAAATACTTTCCACTGTCTTGTTTGCCTAATCTGTGCATTTACATTTGCTCACTAATCTGCCATTTCGTGGGTTAATGTCAGGACCAGCGTCAGTCTGAGCCTTAGTACCAATGGGCAAAACATAACACAGAAAATGTACATATCTGGCCGAAAATGAAATGCGCCATTGCACTAAGATTAGCGTCGAATGAGCGTTCAAAAGATTCATCATAAATGTAATTGTGAACAGCCACGATACCAATCGAACTAAACAAACGCGTGACAGTGAACCTTGAGTCACAATTTGAAACCTTGAAGTGAACGTTAAATTCGGTTTTCAACTGCGACAACAGTGAGTGTTGGTGTGATGTGACGGCTTGTGCATCTCGATGACTTACTGTGCTAAAGTGGACGGTGTAACGATCACACCGGCAGAACCAATCATACCAAGCAGGCCAACAGGTGGTCTGACGAACCACAGTCTGTTGTTCCTCTACGCTGGAGGTTGGAAGAAGGTAGGCATCATTATTCAGAAGTACTCGTTCTAGCACACTGCCACCCACCCGCTGATATGTAGTACAGACTTTCGTAGCAAAAGCTTTAGTTAAGAACCCTAATCATCCTTCATCCTGGCAGTATCTCAATCAATCACGAATTCGGTATAAAAATCGCGCTTCAGACCAACATACGGAGTGCATAGCTCCCAAGCATAGATCGTGCAGGTTTATTGTTTGGTTATAGTCGAGAGCCGAGAGTTTTCAAGAATACGCTCGGAGTGGCTATCAAATTGATTACACTATCAGCCCACTTGATGCTGGCTAACTGTCGATGATAACGGTGGTCGAATACTGAGAGCTGGTACGCACCTTCCGTTCCAACGGGTCATGTCCCTGACGTGTACAGCGAGATCGTGTGCAAGAGTAATGCACACACGCAACGTAGACCCTTCAACCACTCGACAATCGGACGCCAAGTGAGGCACAACTGATGAAGGCTATCAAAAGCACAACGTGCTAATCTCAAGGACACCATACTAGCAATATAAAGGCATAATCTGAAATGACAGCGAAATTGTAAACAGATATCTGTATGCAAAACAGTATACAACTTGAGGTCTGCACTCAATAAGTTTCTAGCTGAACAAACTCCGAAAGCATTGGGTTCCGGAATATAATACACCACCTTGAAACAACGTTTCCCACTGAGAAGTTTTAAAAAGATCAACAACAGTGGAAAAGCCGACTTGTACAGAAACATTTCATTTACCGATTTTTGACTGATCACCACTGCCGTTCTTCGCAAACTTGTCTATCCTACTCCCTCTTTTAGATGTGAAAATAGTTACCCTGAACGAAAACCGTTTACAAGCAGAAATCAAATGTACATGCAACGCGGCGGGACCTGCCTTCGTGGAAAAAACCAAGCGTGCGTCAACCATGTCGAGAAAGGATTGTGTGCTTTTATTTGTCAGCTTCAATATTGTCTACAGATCATGTTAGGTTGGCAGAAATGAGAAAGACATCCCGGTATGCACATCAACTGGAACATACGGAAATGGTTCCTTAACTTGACGGGTGGTTGTCAAACTGGCGTGATAACAAGACAGTTCCAGTGAACCAAAGGGCCGTCTTCTGTGCGTCTCTCAAACTTAAACTAAACTAGGAAAGAGATGTGTACAAAAACAGTGGTCAACCTCTCACTGATTTAGTAAGAATGCGCGTTTAGATGAGACTCAATTGCGAACAATCAGGGCTCCAACTAGATTCGGGTTAGCAGCAGAGACAGCATGCCCAAAAGAGGAAAACGCTTCGCTAACTGAGCTAGGGACTCAGGAACTTTACATTTGGACTCACTTATTCGCCCAACCGACCGTCACATGGAATCCACCAAATGATCCGGCAGATTGACTGTCCCAGCAGGATTTCCTAAACGGTTCGAACCAGAACCCACCAATGTTATTGTTAAGCACTGAAACTGTATTACCTATACATAGGCCTCCCCTAGATTACGAAGCACGTCACACTACTTATAAGGATGCGATTGTTACTTCGTATTCCCATTTCACCTTCATGTTCCTTATCGCCGAATATGTTTCAGTTGTGTCATAATACTTCCTCCTTCGTCACATGGGCGACCATTTGAGATATAGCCGGACCAAATACGCCCAGTTGCAATGCCATTTAGCAACGCAATGTGTGTATCGATTCCGTAAGCGATCGAAAAAATGCGAACGAAAAGCCATCGCGCAAAACATTTACATACTGCTGTATGCCACATCAGTTTGAGGAGTACAGCCGCCCTGAATCAAAAACAGTCAAGGATACATGGAAGACAATCAAGTTCACAATAACACCTAACACAGTGTGCTCCTTTTAGCTTGAGCTTATCACTCGCAACTGCAATACTAACAAACTAATGTAGACAAATGAACAAGGAAACGAGATAATGCATCAATCACAGGCCAAATCTCTCGAAAATAAACTGTTATTAGTGGAACAACACTAGCTAGTCGACCATCGATCGCATCGTCGCGAGTAAGCACCCGCTACTTCAAACGTCTTTACGTATGGAGAGCCTGAGAGTAACGGGCCGTGTGTGACCTAATAAATTGCAGAATAAACACCTTGAGTAAAAGCCAACTCAACTTTAGTGTCAAGTCAAGGGGACTGAATACATCATCAACATCAAAAGCCTACAGTAGGGGTCCACATAGTCTAATTATTATCGATTCACTAACCGCCAACAGCTCCGAATTAAAATTGCATAACGAATTATTGAACCATGTGGTCGCTCTTAGGAAACGGTTTACAAGCGATGAAGCGAGTAGTCGAACCATATCACCGCGATAGTGACATGCCATTAAAGTTCGCACGAATGAAACTGTCCAACTGGTCCACACTTGTTGTTAGTACATTCGTTTCGCATAAGGACTACCTGTTTTGTGTTAAGCTTACGATGTTAACAACTCCCAGCACATGGTTGCAATAATGTCGTTCTCCATAAAGTCAAACAGGCCTTTTGATGGCACATTGTGACAGACGGCACACGTTGACCCTGTAGAAAAAGACCGCATCAGTCTTGGCAAGAATTCGCCGTACAGAGCTGCTTCAATCACGGGGATGTACGCATAACCCCGTCAGTACTCTGCAGGCACAAGGTCACCGCAAGTTTGAGCACCGTTGACAGTAACTAGTGTGAATTGGCAGGTTTATGATTTCGCACAGCGCACCTAACGCATTCAAGACACTGACTGTCATCCAAAATCCACACAGTTACGTAGAGTTCAATAAGTTGCACTGCGAGCCAAATAGCATAAGTTAGCTATTGATTACCAAATGAAGAAGTAATCAATTGAAAGCTTGGAAAGTGAAGAATCATTCACGACTGAACAAATACTTTTCTGTAAGATGACTGAGATCGTTTGAGGGGAATCTTGCGGACAACTCGGACCACCACGGTGTGTCACATCTACACAAATGTTGATAGCCAGCTGTGCGACAATGCTTGCCCGTTCAGATTCGGACTGGACGACTTTCGATGTCTTAACGAGCATCTTGTGCGATTCGACATTCTCCGCAATGAGACTGCAGTATCAAAAAAACTGATCGTGGAATTTCAGGCTCAACCGTAGTAGCAGAACTGGAGTGGCCAATCTCAGAAGACCAAGACTAAGGAGTTCCATCTCGGTGGTTAGCAAACATAGGCTTAAATTGCTCCCGTAACCGATCCGCAGTAAATGACTAATTGAGTAAAACCTCAAAACTCTGTAACATTCAGTAATCTCCCGTGACAACACACAACGACCACGTCGTTCACCGACGGATGGTTCTCGACAGTGAAGTTCATTCATTATGTTCCAGGGGGTTTCTAGTTCACAACAGAATCGCAGCGCTCAAGCTCTCGAACCTCGGACTGTGTTGATTTTCGATTAAGAAGGAATCACAGTGAACTGATCAGTCTAGGTGGATCAGCTGTAAACAAATCCGATCGTTGTACCGTAATCATGTATTGGTTAACTGCACGCATTGAAGGTGAAAGGTTTATCAAACTAATATGCTGATCGGAAGAATAAGAGCTTTCTTGGAAGTGAAGAAAGCGAAGGTCAGCATAACAATAAGAATGAAAAGTTGGAATGGCAGGATGAAACATGAAAACAATCTGTCCACGTAAAAAGTTCGGCTGTTGTGGACCTATGAGGGACCAACTGTAGGCTGCTGGTACAAATCGACCTTAAAAATGGGCTGTCATCATTTTCATCTCCATAGATAGCAATGCATCAATGGCCAACATTGATGCTTAACTCCCATGAATCCATGGAGAAAAGAAACAAGTTCTAACTAGAAAGCAGAAGGAACGGGTGCAATGGAACCTAAACGTCAAAAGGTACCCATAACTAACATTTTAAAAATCAAGGCGCTTACATCTGGCAAACAACTAAGGGAGCTGTAAGTGAAAGTGAGATATCGTCACTAAGACGACATTCTTGTGACTTTCAACATCCCGCGTCAACACGGGTCCACACCTCACAAAAAACCTAACTAAGCAACGCCAATATCCATGCCACTGGGCCCCGGTTATCGCCGATCTCGCTTGACATCCCCAATCGCCGGTTCTGTGGACTAAGAGGGCTCCAGGCCGCGAGACGAACCAGACACACAACCCCAGGTTTTTATCTGTCCACCTCACATCTAGGTCTAATCGGTCCAAACGGGTTACACAAAGACCCCATAAAGTTGGGAAAAAAAATATTGCACTCCGAAAAAACCATCTGCGGGTAGGTTCGAGTGGTCGAGTGAGTTCGTAGACAAGTGTACAATAACTACAATAACTACAATTAACATCATACAAATGAAACAGGCAGACATTACAAACGAGGATCAAAAGAACACTTCGAAGGACAAATAAATCGAGCTGGTATCCTGATTAGACTCGAAGCCCACGGTAAACCTCTCAAAGACAGAGTGAAAGCAGGAGGAAAGCTGTTGAAAAACACCGGACTCGATGCGAGTTAGAGAATTACCAGCAATATTAGCAACCCCCTCATTTGGTTCAACCTGGATGCTACAAAGCGCGAATAATGTAACAGAAGCGATCTTTTGTAGCCTCATTTAAATTCGTTGAATTTGCCCATATTGCTTGAGGTAGCACAGCGAAACCATTGAAATCAATTCATAAGAATAGAAATCGGGGTTTTCCGCAAGATATTGCTAAGAACCCTGAGTTGCAGTGTGATTGTAAGTAAATTCAGTTTGTGGATACGATATGTCAGACGATTAGCATTCAAAGACATGAACTAAAAAAGAGCTAAACGGACGCGGAACGGTCCAAAATTTAACGAACACGAAAGGAATCAAGCGGTCGCTTGTTAAAATATAAACGTCAACGGACGAAAAAGCGAACATCGAAGAAAAAACAGCTCGAAGACAGAGCACCACTTTGGTATAGATTCGCTCGTAAAGTGACAACCAAGATGTAAAAACGAGTCATATCGCACCGCAACTGATCAGCCCAAACCAAACTTCGATAAAAACATGAACATATAAAAATATGAAACGGTGAGGCCGTTTAGCCGAGTCGTGAGTAAACGAGTTAATTTGCTCAACAACAATGGTTAGGCTAAAACGGGAGGCAACATGTGCCAGACTAAAAATACAAATCACTAACTGTTTTTTTTGCGCCGATCCCTGTATGAACATTACTTGATGATCGACACTGAACCCATAATCATGAACATTACACTAAGGGAACGCCTCAGGAGGTAGCCCACTGATGATTTAATCAGCCAGTGACATCGACCTCATCAACAAAATGGATAAGTATGTTACACGGCACACGCAACACGGCGGTCAATTAGCACACAGCTTAAGGCTAGATAAAAACGGTTAAAAGGTACCATGAACGCTCTATTGGAAAGGACGTCCCATCTTCCTCTTCTCTTTTAGTTGTAAACTAAGACCTGTATTTCTTTTCACGATTGTTTAGTAGTTAATGTTCAGTACCAACAGTGACAGATCGATGTCGGGGTGGATGGCAATAAGGTGGATGGAAATAAGTAACTACGTGAATCCAGGTTAGACAGCAGTAGACGGCTCGTACAAGCATTTTCTAAACAAACACCGATACCTTTGAACGAGACCGATAATAAGGTAGACGATAATAAAGAAACGAGTGAAAATGGAACAGTATAGGCGGATCGTCCATCAGTGGAAACGAAGCAGACACACGTCTGTATCAGTAGCATTGGTTCAAATTGAACACCACGTACACTTGATTGTAGCCCTCGCACTCAGATAAGCCTCTCGGCTAGCCCATTCCGAAAAGAAGCATTAGACTCGAGTCTCGCTCTTGTTAGAGCTAATCCGTAGTGTATAACATAGTTAGCACTCTGACCCTTTAGAATAGTTCCTAAATCCATGAACTACTACTAATGATGTTCAGTTGGTTCAATGAAGACATCAACTCCTGATCAAGTGGTTAGTGATTGCAGTGATTCTGTTCATCCTCCATTCGAAATGATCGGGCAAGCTGTACACTATTCATACTAGGTTGTGCTATATCGTCTGGATGTGATCACTCAGTCATGACTATTAAAATTACCGGGGTTGTGGCTAACATGTTAGTCTCACAAACACGAGGGCCAGAGTGTAAATTGCGGTCCGGAGGGGGATGTGCACTATTGATGGGCTCTAATCAGAGCGAAACCCGGATCTAATGCTTCCTTGCGAAGCGAGCGAGCAGCAAGACTTATCTGAATGCGAAAGCTGCGATCAAGCATGGATGGCGTTCAGTCTGAAGTACATTTGTAAATCAAATGACGCTACATACTTTGAGTGGCAGGAGTACACATCCGTAAAACTTCAAGCAATCGACACAATTCACGAGGTCCGAAATTATGGCTACCGAAGCTGTTAGCTCCTAACAGATTTAAGTTGAAGAATCCCAAATAGACGAGTAACGAGAATGATAAACAGAGATAACTGAAAACATCGTCCACTCATTTCTCATGTTCTTGACTAATTGATTTATGATTGGTTTAGAATACTAACCTGTTTGTATCTGCCATAAAAGTAGAGCAAGACATCAGGCTTCAAGTTGATCGCAAGCCCCCGTAGGTGATTCACAGCTCGATCAAACAAGTCATCCAACTCATCCTCTATTAAGCACTCATCTGGAAAATCACCGCAGCCAGCGGCATTAGAATCCAAACTGACGATATTCTAAAATTGATGGTCACAAACACTTAAGGTAACCTCAAGGTTGTTTACAATGCGCAGCCAAGCAGTTAAGCGATCTAACGGTAAACAGCAAGTCTGGTTGAAAAATCGTGTATTGAACGGTGTTCGGCAGCAGAGGCAATAGCACAACAGTAATTTTGGAAGTGAACCAATTGGCACCGTGACTCAGCGGCAAAAAACGTCATTGTTGAGTAAATCGGGTAAGAGAAGGGGACAGATCACCGTTGTAATAAAAAGCGCGTACGCGAATCAAAGCGGTAGAGAAACATTCGCACAGAGAAACGTGTGAAAAATGCGGACAATTTCTGAGTGCGAACAACGCGTCGAACTAGAATAGAGTTTCTAGAAGCTGGAGTGGTCAAGATGGAGCAAAAGGAAAATGAATTTAATCTGGTCGACACAAGAAAGACGGAATAGTGAGGGACGGCTAATCTGATCCTTTTTGATAAGGTACCAGAAGCTGATAGACTGGAGGAATGACTAACCTAATTGGTACTAAGGGGGAAGAAGAGTTTCATCGTTCACAGTACGCCAATAGGTGAAATATGAATACTTACACATGTCGACCGTAGAATGTACCGGTTCATTAGGGCCAACTAAATCAGCTGTCAAAGACACTACCAGATCATCTGAAGAGGTATTACCATTATCGCTATCAGGAATGGTCAGTGTAGCAGCTGACGACGTTAGCGAAGCTCTGGGAATCATTGGGAAATAGTGATCAACCAAAGAGCTCAATTCGCTGTACGAGGTGATCTTACCCGGTTGGAACTCATTGCGAACTTCACCACGAGGATTCACAGTAAAAATGCGACACTTTTCGACACCAGCTTTTTCATAGGCAAACACGTCATTCGTTTTATTTCCGAAACCAGCATAGAAAGGAGAGGTGAGAGGAAACAAAGAGCACACATCCAACAGGCACTGAATTTTGAAGTTTTCAGGTTTCTTTTCAATCACTTCTTGATGAATAGCGTGAAGCAATGAGTTGGGAGATAAAAGTATTGGACCTTCTGGCAAACTGATATTGTCTTGGACAACATGACGTAAGTAAGAGCGGGTGATGCCTGCCTGACCGAGTGCGCGAGTGGATAAGTATAGAAACCGATAGCCATTTTGAGAAATCTGGTCATACAGACGAGCCACTCCAGGTTGAGTCCAATCGTGTCCTAAAACGGGCAACAAATGGCCTAAAACATCACTCCGCGTGATTGTTCCGTCTACATCTGAGATTACAACGCGATCGGACCAATGCCATACGAAGATGGAGGCTGAACAGATGCACGTTCCCTGATACTTAGTAGTCACACGAAATTCTACATCGTTGCGGCCACGCTTCAGATTCAACTGGACGATGTCATCTGAGGAAAGACGATTTGATTTCTGCAGACTGACCAAACTGCCACCCGTGACAGTGGCCGTGACCGGGGTATCAGAAGCAACCAAAGTTTGATCCGCTTCCGTTGTGGATTGATCTTTGGAATTCATTTCAACAACCTCTGGCAAGGGCCTTGTGATGGCAGCAGCTTTGTTATCTGTATCGACTGGAATGTTTGTAGTGTCCACATTGCGCGTACCCCAGCTGAACCAGGAACTACGACGCACCTCTTTTTTCCGCATATGTACATTTTCTAGACGACGCACTGTGCGATGCGGCAGTTCCGTCTGAAAAGCTAACACACTAATAATCGAAGGAGCGGCCACTTGCCAATTCCGGTACTTTCCATTCAACTGCACTGTCAGATTCGGATTGGCAAGAATGTCATCCGGATGTTGAATAAATTCCTCGTAGGTAACAAGGTGTTCCACAAATTTGTCTTCCGACAGCTCCGTATCTAAAGGAGGGCAGCCACATAAAGACAAACGTACGCCCAATGATACGGGATAGATAGGAGATAAGCTACGAGGTGAGTTTTCTCCGTCTGAGCGATAACCAGCATCCACATAGCCACCACTATCTACATGAACACGAGGCGGTCGGGTGTGTGTAGCATGTGCAGGGGGGTAAATGTAGGTCTCTTTGACGGTCTGATCTACCTTAGAGGTCACTAGGTCTTCCAGGTAGACACCCTGGGAGTCCTCCACAGGAACAGACTGCGACACTTTGGAAGTGGCACATTCCAGGTTCTCGATATTGCTTTGTGATTCACACGGATGCTGGATAGATATTGCAGTGTCTACATCTGGCAAAGGGCTGGATGCAGATTTTTCGAAACGGCTCCAATCCCAATTACGATCCTGTCCAGACAAATCCAGGCCTTCATGCAGTAGACTGTCTGATGCAAAATGGCTAACTTGTGAAGGATAATCCGAACGAATCAAATCTGACTGTTCACAATCAGATAGGGGGCCTGTATCAACAAAATCGTCAAACTCCAGGTCTATTGCATCTGTCTCACTCTGAACAGTGTCCCGCCGAACTCGTCGACGCTTTCGACGAGTAGACTGCCAAGGCTTACGATACACATCAGAATCATTCACCCGCATGCACTCTTCTTGATCAGAGCCTCCAACATAATGATCGTTCTCAACGAAGTAAGCGTCTCCGGCACTTCCTAGTCGCATCCGCAAAAAATCGACATAGCTTCCGTTGACGTAGATTTCCACAATTTTGTCAGCCGGAGATATAGCGGTCAGTTTTCCAAACCGAACGTGGAACGGTCCACTTGTAAATGAACCATCCGGTTGTTCCACAACCAGAACATCGATGGCACCAGTAAGTGTTGAAGGGTTTATGTCGTTATAAGCCCCCTTAATCCCGGAAAACAACCGGCTTAGCGACCTCCTAGAAAATAAAAAGAAAAATGGTTAAGTGAAAAAAAACGTTTATTCGTAAAAAAAATCTCATGGTACGCTTGAACAATCTATTTCACTCCACAATGTACCGGAGGCAGTACATAGACCTTTTTATCTAGATAGATACGACCTATAGCAATAATGAGAGTAAGAAGACTTTCAGTTATTTGAGACCCCGATGACCATCTAAACGGCACATAATACAGCGGGACTAGAATGAATGCAGTCTGGTGGTGAGTTCGGCAGATTTCGGGAATCATGTAATGCACCCTTTGACAGTTGACACGCTAACTCACATCTCGAACGCGGATGATATTCGTGAGCACGTGGAATACATGGTACCGTTCATATAAAAATGAGTTGATATGAGGCACACCCGACACCTTCACATATAAGGGTCATGTATTTGAAAAATCAGCATATATAAAACAAGCGGCTGGCAGCAGCAATAACGGCAGCTATCATTAGTCTTTACAGAGCAGGAGCAAACGCGGCCAGGTTCAATGTAGACAAACTGTACAGACAAGTTTTTGTACTCACAGAGACGAATGACATTCATTGGTGAGCATTGCTTAAGAAGCAATTTTGGGTTCAGACTAAACAACACGTTCGACTAGTTGACTGGGACTGCTTTAGAACTGGCCAAATGTGATCCTTTACTGGCGACCGTTTGCATTGTAGCAAACCGCATGTCATATACATACTCATGTAGTTTTGCGACTGAAGAAAGTAACAGGAATACTACAATCTCGCGATTTTTTTGTACTCATCAGTGAACTACATCAATGAGATTCAGAGGTGATGCAAGACTAGCCATGTTCTGGTATTAATGAAGCTGTCGTGCACAAGCTACTTGAGTATGGTGAACTTTTCACCTACCTGCACAGTCATTCTATCGGCTTGTATCGCCTCTAAGGAGATTCGGTCAATCTACACAAAACAGCAAACGCACATCTTTGGTTTGGAAGCCTGCATAAAACCAGTCTCTGTATTCTGAATGAAAAAAGCGATCCTTTGCATCAAAGGAAACTTCTGTCTCAGAAAACATAGTACGCGGGAAAGTTGAATGTCACTAACCAGGTAATGACCATTCTATGCGGACAGATTTATCATTAACGGTCCACTCAAATGGTCGTGAAATGTCCCTTCCAACTTGGGACAGTCAACCGGAAAACTTGCTCAATTTTTACAAGTGCCTGCTAAATGCAGCGGGTTGGCTATGAAAAAATACACGAACGTAAATAATTTAGACGATTAAAACCACGTGACATTATTAACGGTATATCCAGTATATTTCAATTAACCTAGTTATCTGAACCTGCGATACTAGATTTACCACGAAATAGGTCACTGAGTTGCCTTAGAAAATGTAGCAACTGGAGAAAACCTGACAGAAAATACCATCCCATTAAAACAACAGGAATGACTTTCTGATACTAACTAGCTAGGGTTGAAAATAATGCCGTTTCTAGCGATTTTATTAGCATTTTACTGACCATGTTATTGCGTTTAAATCATCTGTTCAATTATTAAACGATAGGCACAAATTTCCAACCGATCGAAGTACTTATCTATGCTTCTGCGTGAGGTGTTTAGCGTCCACCCTTTGACAATGTGGACAGCTCCTCATTGGTAAACAAACGTTGATGAAAATTGAATGCTAGTAATCAATCCGCCTTTCGAAAGCCAACTGCCACTACAACAGAGACAACGCTGATAACTGCAGAATGCAGAACTCCCACCATCCAACCAGGGCAGCAAACGTAGTAAACTGGCACGAATGAGGGTTCAGTCATCAGAAACAGGATGACACCTAACGGTTTTCGGCACAAAAGACACTGTCTACTGAAGCCAGCAGGGGACCTGCGAGGTGATCGTTACCCTAAAGTGCTATTTGTTCCGTCACTAGCTAGATACACCATAGCTAAGGGGCAAGATGCAACGAACAAGTGTTTTCGGCAATTATTCAGCAGGCCGTTAGGGTTGTAGGGGTCGTACGATGAGCAGTAAGCAGTAGGGGAGAATAAGAAGTTCATAGATCGCAGGTATCAAAATCAAAACATTCGAACACTCGAGGCTAAGCTATAGTAAAGCAGTCCGAATTCCACACGTGTTAGGTCAGCGGCGTGAACAAGTGAACGATAAGGGTGACCCAACCACTATCAAGAAAGTGGTAGGCCACTGTATCTCGGAGACTAGAATCCACGACAGTAGTCAACGTATGGAATTAACATCGCCCGCACTTTCTACCCGATACTGGTTATACACTTCAGGTGGCTCCTCGTCCACCGTTACCGGTCAGGCTGGAGTAGGTATAGTTCTCAGCACAACGGCCGCAGCCGCATTGGCAGATTGGATTAGTGTTACTCATTGACTTTGTGCCGTCCGCTTGGCAGGTTCTGTTAGGGGCAGTTCTAGACGCAGAACTGTCGTTGTGTGCTTACGCTCCAACTGACTGTAGTGACGTCGGCGTCAAGGGCGTGTTTTATTGGAATCTGGCCGCTCTCCTCCGGTCGACATGTGGTTCTCATATACTCGTTCTGGCCGGAGATATGAACGTCCAGGTCGGCTGCCTTGGTGAGGCTGAATCTCGTCTAGGTGGCATGTTTGGGATAGCATCACATCGGTCGGACAATGGCGGGCGACTATTACAGCTGTGCGCTGAGCATAGCCTGTTTTTAGCCAGCAATAGTTCTAGGCATCGTGTGCGTCAATCCTATACTTGGCGCCCTCCCTCTATGAATCAGACCTGGTCTCAGATAGACCACATAGCTGTTAGTTATAGGTGGCGGGGTTCCATTCAGGATTGTCATTCTTATTGAAGCACGTACCCAGATTCAGATCTTGCGCTTGTACGTTGTCGTTTCGTACTCACTTTTGCTGAGCAACGACCCCACCGAGAGCAACGAATGTCTGTTGAGAGACTTACAATAACGTCAGTGAAGCATGAGTGTCAAACCAGCTTAGAAACCTGTTTCAGTAGTTCTCACTCCGAAGACCCTGATCGCTTCTGGACCCAGATCACACAGGCCATTCGTGAAGCAGGTACATTAGTATGCGGCACGGGGGTACATGGATCTCGGAGATATCTCTGGAGTTGTTAGAAGCCAGACGGAACATCCCTTCTGGCAGTTCATACAACAAGCCTAGTAGAGATGTCCGTAGGAAACTGAAACGTAGCCTGAAGGCTGATCGTGAGGCTTGGTTATTAGGAAAAGTTAAGGAAATGGAGACGGCTTTTGCTTCAGGAAACACTGGCAAACTGTTTAAGCTTATCCGTTCCTCTGGTCCCAGGCGACCGTCTGTCAGTGAAGCTATCAGCGAGACAGATGGCACACTCATCTATAATAAGTCCAGAAGGTTAG
>QNGE01003894.1:0-16410 GCA_008508345.1 Paragonimus westermani | reverse complement strand
TTCTTCCTGATACGGAAGACAGCAGTGCCGCAACTATAAAAATAGTTCTGCTGTATGCCCATAGGATCGTGCCTCACTGCCTAAGCACTCCTACGCGGTCAGCAGTGCGACATACAATCCTATGAGTGTAACTGCTTTTCGTCTGACTGCTCCTCTTTAGCCTGTCTGACAAGGTTGCACCTGGAAGGACTGGAGTCCTAGTCAGCATAGCCCGCCGGATCAAAACAGTACACAAGCCCGACCACCACGTCAAGGTAGCAGTATAGGTCGGGGCGTACCCTGACACTGACTGACGTACCGGGAGTAGCAACATATCCCAAGGTAATGATCATCAATCCTGACTATTTGTCCGAAAAACTCGACTATGTCCTCAACAGACATCGACGTTTTGGGTTTCATCTTCGTGCAGGAAAGTTCAATGTAACTACGTAGTAGATCAAGTATCCTGAGTTTCTAATTGGCCAGCATGGTCGCCGCCATGACCTAACCAATGTCGACACAATCTAATGCCCAACTCAACTGAGGTCCAAGCGTTGCGGCCATTCTTAAGACTAGCGAGCCACTACCTCTTAATTCGCGATGCCACCAAACAAACTCGTAAGAAGGGATGCAATGTCCAGCTGGTATGTTGAATGTCAAAATGTCGTCGACTGCGTCAAGACTGTTCAATTCGGATTCGCTCATGACTGACTACGACTCTTCACTGGGCATTGTAGTGAATTCGGATGCGTCGAACCAAGGTATTGATGTAGTTATATCCAACGATTTCCGGACAGTTATGGAAAGGCATCCTGAACGCTAACGGAAGCAGAAAGGTATTATGATCAAATCGAAGAGGAGGCACTAGCAACGATATAGCATGGACGTCGCTTCGTCCTGCTGACCAATAACAAGCTGCCGCTTGCAGTATTCGGGGCAAAGAAAGGTGTCCCAATATACACAACAAACCACCCGCAGTGGTAAGCATTCATACTCTGGCTCACTTTGTCCAGGAGTGACAATCGACAGGTAACATCGGACAGGCGGTAGCCTGAACACGACAGACTGCTTCACGCACCATGGGAAACGAGAACACTCTGGTTGCTGACAGTTAAATCCAGCACGATGTGAACATCGTGGTAGTAGAAATAATCAAGAACTTTCTCGCAACTGCGCTAATGACACAATGGTCGACAGGACGAGACCCAGTTCAGAAAAACCTTCAGTTACCTTCGCAACAAATAGCCTACGGATAGCACTGATGGTGCGATGAAGCAATAGTTCCAGTGAAGAGACTGTCAACTTATCGTCAATCCCTGCATTTTGTTCCGTGAATATATGATCGCCCCATATGGCCTCAGAACGCAAGTTCTGCAACGACTTCATCGCCGCCATTCGGGTATCATTCGGATTAAACCACTGGCAAGCAGTTATGTCCACTGGAGTTACATGGATTCCGACGTCAATGAACCTTGTAAAAGCCGCTCTACTTGTGTACTGGCTGTTAAGCCCCCGCTGCAGACTGAACCGCAGTCGTGGCCAGTGCCTGAGTGGCCGCGGATTCGTGTGCACATCGACCCCCTCGGACCACCAAAAAGCGAAAACTTTTTTGTGCTTGTTAACCCACACAGCAAACGTCGGCAACTTCGGCGGCGCGGAAGTTGAGCCATACGTTTAGCTGTTTCGGAGCAGCAGAAACAATCGCGTCAGACAACGGAAGGTGATTTACTTTTGGCAAACGCGCGGGATTCCGCAGGAGGGTTTGATTCACTTTTGATAAACAATAGTGCGCACGCTAGGATTCAGTCTGTACGGTCGAGCATGTAATTGTACTATGAACGACTCAATAGTCGCCCCCATTAAATCATTATGCTGGTCTATCAACGCTTAAGTCCCCAGGACCATTTGGTTCTGGTCTTTCGTCTCCATTGTTAATAGACTCGATAAACTACAAAGAAATGACCGGTCACCCCATTCAATCAAGCTGACTTTGGTAGTATTAGAAGCCACTACACGACGCTGCAAGTGGACGTCATTCCAGTTACTTAACAGTTGACTAGTCACAAAACGCATGTCACACAAAGCTGACTCTTCGCACGTACCATGTAACCTAGTCTTTCTATCCCCTCCCGCTCTGAAAAGAATTCATCATGCTCCCGACAGCCACGAGCAACCGGTTGTTAAGCAGAGACAATCTGATCGGTTTAAAAACGCTGAAGCCTTTCGCAAAACGTGCAATCGATGTCAACTGAAGACTCGTGGTCGAAACGGCGCGTACCAACAGAATGTTTCTTTCTACATACATACATCACCGTCGTAAGAATCCAACACCAGCTCCTTCGATGTGTCCATCGAATGGGCAAAAACAATTTTGAAACCAAGGTCATCATTGAGTTACATAGGGATTAATGCATTGCTGCCTGGTTATCGAACGTTTTCTTCCCAACTTCCATCTCCACAGGTTTTTCACACACCCCTACCCATAAAATAAACATTGCCTTATATGTCTAACTTTTCTAGCTTAGTGAGCCCGGACCGGATTCACCTAAAAATACAAAACGACATTTTATAGACTTTCTAAGCCACTTTATAAGGCATTTATACCGAATCTCACATATAGCATCTTATTATTGAGATAAACAGAGAGTACTGCCACTTCTACTTATAAGTCGGGTGATCGTCACTCTCCTGATGAACAACCGATCCCGTACAAAACCCGAGTACCTATCCAGAAGAGCAACCATAAAACGCCAGCTGGACAATAATTTTATNTTTATTTCTGTACCTCAGTATGGATTTTGGATAACTAATGCACTCCTCTTCAAGGAGAGCTTCAACGTCGTCACCATCATAGAAAAAAATGTATCCGTGGTTTTCACTGATGTTCAACCGTCATACAACCATGAAGTGAAAAACAAACCTTGTACCGGGAGAAAGAAGAAAAAGGAAGAGGGGAGGAAGGAACATAACTATGATGTTCCAACGACTGTAGCCACCGACCGAGTCACGCAATTCCAATCGGCGCTGTCCAGAAACCTCAACCAGCTACTCGGAGTTGACCACATCAAAATCACCGCACACCATCACGAGGCAAATGGTCTGGTCGAACATTTCCATAGTCAAATGAAGGTCGCTTCAAAAGCCCAGCTAGACCCCCCGCGTTGGACTGGCACCTTATCCCTTGTAATGTATGGAATTAGACCGGCTGTCAAGAAAGACACTGGCTACAGAAGCGCAGAATTAGCTTACGGTGCGACACTTCGCCTCCTTGGTGAACTGTTCTATAGGTAGAACGCCGACCGAACTAGTTTTGGTGCCACCACGTCCGTACAACAGTCGAAGCAATCCACAGCGAAAATCCGGCCCCAGCCTAACAGATTACACAAAAAAAACAGGAACAAAAGCACTCCAATGTGGATTTTTGTTATTGTGTTTTCGTCCGTATCAACCTCGTTGAAGCCCCTCTTCNAATCGCAGAACCCCCATTCTTCCTTGGGCAGAGTCAGCCCCGTAAACTGAATACCCCGGGACACTCAGTTCGCTGTCACTGATATCACCTGTAGTCCAGGTCTCCGTGAAAGCGAACATGTGGGGTTGGGTGTCGTGAGTTAACTGCCTGATTTCCGGTAATTTATTGAACAGACTCAGACAGTTCGTATACATGCAGCTGAAAGCAAATTCCTCACTGGATTTCGCGAGAAAATAGAAAGGGTGGTGTGAGGAACAGCCTGAGAAGGAAAGTTTAGAACTGAAGTGGGTGGTGGGGCTGGACTCGGTCCGTTATTCCGAGTTGTTTTGACGACCCTCCTTCGAAGCTGTGGGCGCGACATCACCGCCTGTGCGTATGTCAGAGACTCTACCGGGCGTTTGATCATCAATGTTAGCGCCGCCACTTGCGACCTCTGAGCCTCTGTCGAATTATGTTGTTTGAGGGGGTGTTTGGAAGTTTTCACCCACGGAAAATTTGATTTCTTCATTTGCTGGGTGCGGGGTTTGGAAAACGGCAATGGGCGCTGTGCTATGGGGCTACTAAAAGAAATATTTATAGGGGTGGGCCAAAGTGATGATCTTTCAATTGCAGGAGGCGGCCTTAGCAGGCTGCTTTCCCTCCGAATTTTCAGGAGGAAGAGTGTTCTGCTGGGCAGTTTGGTGGGTTTCGGGTTGGGTAACTCTGAAGACGGTTTTTGCGCAGTGTCGGTACCCTCAATGCTCATGCCTCTATCCGGGATGTCGGTTGTTGGAACGATCATGCAGACGGTGCCTGCACTTTCCACAACAAGCACAGGGGTCTGATTGGATACTTCTAGAGCGGAAACTACGACTTTAGTCTCCAGGTGTAGCTACTGATCTACCATGATTCGTTATTTAGTCTTAGTCCGCCGTTCGCGTCTCGCTCTTTGTTGTCGGGAGCGGTCAAAAGATACGCCTTTCAGAACGGCGTTGACGGACTTCGAGGCCTCTGTTTTTCCCACTACTACCCTGGGGCTGAGCATGGCCAGCAAAGTTATCAAAAGGCCCGGTGACTTTTTGGTTGTCTTGGCCCAAGCCTACTCGCAAGTACCATGTTTGTGGCATCCAGGGAAAAGGAAGTCTCCAGGACCGTCTTAGCTAGCTCTTTCGGAGAAGAGGTTGGAGGGAAGCGGCCCTAAAACCAACTGTTTTCCCTGAGAGCTTTTTGCTTCATTTTTACTGCCTCCTCCTCCATATGTGCATTTGATAGGGCAACTGCTTTCTTGGTGATTGCAACACCAGGGAGAGCGAGCGCTATATACTCATCCAGAGAGTGCAGTTCCAGTTTCGTTTCGGTCAGAGTCCGTTGGTACTACTCTATCTTACTCTGAATGAAAGAAATCGAAGGAGATACAGAGCTAAGAAGAGCCCCGCATTTACAGTCGCAGGTTTTCTGCGTCACTACACTTGACGTGGTGCGTTTAAGGCCAGTCAGCTGCGGAGCGGTGCCTTGGCTTTCGTTGAACCTGCAACTCATACAGATGTAAATGAGATATGAAGAAGCTAGCTGTTTGTACTGGTGTTCGTTAAGACCAGTGCACTTGAAGTGATACCACTTCTGACACTGGTGGCACTGCACGCCGTTTTGTACGGACACTTTACATTCATACCGGCCGCATGCGCTTGCTGCTACAGACTGTCTGCTGAGTCCCAGCACTGCTAGATTCCACGTGGGTCATTGTCCGCAAGGATGAGTAATATGTGAGAAGGCTAAAAAAATATTACGGATAGTATCGAACACGAATATTACAATACGCAATGAGTTATGGTATTCCATAAAGAATATCAATGAGTATTGAGTATTACAACTTGCTCGAAACGTTGTGTTATTCCCAATCTGTATATCAATAATATCAATGATAGTATATAATTTTTAATGCACTGGGCACCAATATAGCAAAAATATGAATAGACAATGACGGTGAGGAAATTTAAACCAAATTTCGAGTTACCGGCGCGTGGTGAGCACAGTTTTGTCCACGTTCAATTTGCACAGGACGAAGCAGCTGCTGCCAGTCCGACGTTCACAATATTTGCGCCGGCATGCCGTGGAAAAGCACACAGAGCTGCGACTAACAAATCTCAAGAGAGATTTAAGGATTTCCCGGGTTTCGTTTATCGATTTCGAGGTCCATGCTGATTACCAGGAAATTCAGTGATTCAGCGATTGGTACACGGGTTCGAGGCTGGGGGCCAATCTACCCGAATCCAGGCAGTTTGTTCGTTTCGATGTCGGGCGGTTTTCTGTTGACCTGAAGGGCAGTCACTGAAAACAGGGTGTAGCACCACTCCTGTGGTATTACAGAAAGTGCCAAGAACAGTAAAGTAATAACCTAGCAGAACAGAGTAAATTAATAATGTAACGGTTTATGAAGTAGGTGAAAATTCAGTAAAACTATGAGACGATCCTAAGAAGAGCAGCTGGCAATCCCTGGTGATAGGTAGTTCCGGTTGCTGATAACTCTATAAGAGAAGAACTGTTGTCTTAGGAAGATCCGAGGTCGAAACTAATAGAGCTTCTTGTCGTGACCTCTTCGACTGTTATCACTTACTATGGTGAAAAATTGTTGCACGAGTCCTGTGCTAAAGCGGAAGTGTTTATGGGAATTAAGTCGCCGCGGAGTCTTTCAAAATCAATTGGATAAAGATGAAGAATTTCGAGGTGAGATTCATAGCAGAGATGCCGTCAAACAGTGACCAGTTCGGTGGCTACTCGCTGGTCACGCTCAATGGCGAATATGTTCTTATTCAAACCGGTGTAGACGACTTGATTGGCAAACTCGAGCAGTAGTCTTATGTAGACACCGTAAAGCTCGCGAAAGGCGTTCCGGCCTATGCGTGGGAAGGCTTGTTTCATTATCCCAAGAGTCATAAAACCTCTTTTGGTGGCCAGATGGTGGTGATAAGAGAAAGATAAACCTGACGACAGCCAAATCCCTTGGTCTTTTATGAGGTCAACTTTCGTGATGTCTACTTTACTTTGTGCACCATGTATCACGAATGGGCTCCCGGAATCCCCTCCGAGTGATATGTGCGCACACTTGCTGTCGTTTAAAGGGAGACTCCAACCATCCGCCCGGCACTTAATACGGTCAAGGCCAATCTGCAATGCATTTGGGGTCATACGCATTCCATATTTTTAAGTCACCAGCATAAAGGAGGGCATTGCTAGAGATCAGCTCGGGGAGATCTTTGATGTAGATCAGAAACAACAATGGACCAAGTACCGATCCTTGAGAGACTCCCACAGAGATTGGGGATGGAGAAAAAAGGCCCGAACCGTTTTTTACCCTGAAAGTCTTGTTGCCAAGAAAGGAAGTAATCCAGCGGAGAACCTCTCCTTGGATCTTATAAGCTTCTAGTTATTGTGCCAGAGGACAGTGTGGGACACGGTCGGAGGTTCGGGCAGAGTCGAAGATGATATGACTATTGTCGTTGGCCTCCGTTAGGCTGTCCATGAAGATTAACATATTGGTTACGCATGACCGATCGGGAAGAAAGTCATGCTGGGTCGAAGGAAGAAGGTTGTTCGGAAAGAAATCCTTAAACACGGTGCGTTTTAACAGTCGCTCCATTATCCTGCATGGGATGCTGGTAAGGCTGATCGGCTGATAACTAGCAGGAGAGTGACGATCGCTTGTTATAAATATAGGTGAGACAGTGTCCTCTTTCCATGGCTCCGGAAGAGTGCCTGTCCGAAGTGTCTGTGCAAACATATTAGAGAGGGGCACCGCCAGACAAAGGACCGCTTCTTTGAGGACACGGGGATCGATCGTGTTTGGTCCCATGGCGCTATAAGAATTGATCATTAGCAAGAGGTCCTGAACGCCGGACACAGAAAAGTCAGCTGCCAGAAGGGGGTATTGGAAGCGTCTCCGCGGGGGAATTGGATGTCAGCTTGGCAGATCCACATTGTAGACTCCTAAGTAGTATTCTCTGAACATCTCGGCAATCACTTGGGGGGTTGGAAGAGGTTTCCCCCTCGGGAAGCCTCACAAAAGAAAATTCTTATTCTCGCGAGCTACTTGTAGGATTTTTAACTGTACCTGTAGGGCGTGTTGACGGATTTCACGCTTGCATCTGTTCTGTACAGAGAAAAAGGCCTCTGGATCCTCTGGCCTACCCGTTAGCTTCTGCCTAGAGAATAGACGAGAACGTATTTCAAGGAGGCGGCTAATGTTCCACGACAGCGGTGCACGAGAGGGAAGCTTTCGTAATTTTCGAGAAACAAATGCCTCATCGGCTTTGTGAATGGTAGTTTTGAAGAAAAGATGGCGCGAGTTCACTGAGTCTGATGTAAGGCTGGAGGTTTCAGAATGAAGTCTTTGTTACAGCATTTTGGAGCCAGTAACAAATAAAGTCAAATGTTAGTGGCCTGTGCTCACCACGCCCCAGGGTGGTTTGATGACCACCTTATCTATCAGGTGAGCCTCGTTCGAAATGACCAAACCGAGCAAGAATGGTGTCTGTCTTGGACGGTGCCTTGTAGATAGATCGACATGCTGTGTCCAGGCTTTCTCATGGAACAACATTGCCAAAGGGTTCCGATAACATGCAGCCACAGTCCTCATGAGAGGCCGCCATAGAGTTGAGATTGGATGCGTTGGAGTCACCCATAATAGGAAGACAGGGGAAACGCTATGTGGACGTGAGTCTGTCTGGGGTAGCGAGAATGGCCTCGTAGTCGGATGCAATGCATGACGGCGAACGGTACACAACACCGGCAAGAAGCGTGTCACGTCTGCAAAGTTGGAGTTTGCTCCAGAGCGTGTCGCACTTCTCTGGAAAGGTAAAGTTCCCTACTACAACTGGCACTGGGAGCTTCCGGCATAGGAAAACGGCTTAGCCTCTCATGCGTCCACGGGAAGAGTCCATCCACTAGAACGAGTAACCAGTGATGTGCAGATCATTATCACTGATATCCGCGGAAATCCAGCTCTCTGTTAAAGCAAGAATGTGAGGACTAGTGTCGTAGACCAGCTGTCTGATTTCTGGTAGTTTGTTCAGAAGGTTCAGACAGTTGGTGTACATGCACTTGAGGGCTACTTTCGCGTTCGGCTGGGTGCAAAAGTAACGGGATAATCTATGTTGGCATGGAAAAACGAAGAAGAATGAATCCTAGTGTACCACCGCAATTGTTTGAAGACAGTATACCTAGATGCGCTTCAGTCAGATTGTTAGTAAGAGGGATTTCTATCACGGTAGAAAAGACNCTTCAGTCAGATTGTTAGTAAGAGGGATTTCTATCACGGTAGAAAAGACGGAAAAGTAGTGATACGCGCGAGCAAGCGTAATATTCCACAGTGGGGGACTCACCTGAGAAAGTAGATCGTACGAGAGTGAGTCACAGAACTGGTGAGTTTGAAGCCTTTACTCACAATCACCCAATGGAGCACGCAAATTTGTGGAGAATGGTTTGGTCAGCAAAACATGCAAAAACAGGAGCACGACATCTCAATTTAATGTATGGTGTATAAGTCCACAAAAACAAGCATCCTACAATTATACATTGTTTCCTTTCCTCGGTGCTCTCTGCGCCTTTTCCAAGTATGTGGCCGCCGCGAGACCTGGGAGGTAGAGGGGAAAAGCACATGTTGTTAGGCGCTCAGTTTGGTTGGTTTTGTTACTGCCACAAAACTCTTTTAATCCGTAGGCGCTGTCCCCAGCGCCTCCATTCGCAGTCATCTTCTTCAGACGGTTGATAGTAATATCACTGGTATATTTCTGGACGCATTTGAGAAGAACACGCTCAAGAGAGCGTGATCAACGTACAGACTTCTGAGCATGTACACATTTGGACACCAAATTTGTAAATTGTACAATGAATTGGCTATATGAATAGAGCAACAAAACAGACAATAAATGAGAGGGAAATTCAGTTTTAGGAATAAATCTTTGAGTTACGTAGTTCTGAGGCGATAGCACTTGGGGCCTACACAATTAGATAAAATAGTTGGGACCTCACGAGGTGATCAATGGCCTAATGCTCAAGGTCGTGCCAAAAAAGAGGTGGTTAGATGATGCAGAGAATGTATTGGCGAAGAATTCGATAATTATTCCATGTAGATAGTCCCGGGAAAATGTGCAAAATATTTATTATGGGAGTGAGGTAGGGACGCATATACGTTTGCAGTGTCGACTTGCGTTTGTCGCCATTACGAGCCGGCTTGGGAGTTTCCCTTGTTAAAGTATTTACAAGGAGCGACACAACGCTTCGCCCGGTCGCCGNAACTGCCTGGATTCGGGTAGATTGGCCCCCAGCCTCGAACCCGTGTACCAATCGCTGAATCACTGAATTTCCTGGTAATCAGCATGGACCTCGAAATCGATAAACGAAACCCGGGAAATCCTTAAATCTCTCTTGAGATTTGTTAGTCGCAGCTCTGTGTGCTTTTCCACGGCATGCCGGCGCAAATATTGTGAACGTCGGACTGGCAGCAGCTGCTTCGTCCTGTGCAAATTGAACGTGGACAAAACTGTGCTCACCACGCGCCGGTAACTCGAAATTTGGTTTAAATTTCCTCACCGTCATTGTCTATTCATATTTTTGCTATATTGGTGCCCAGTGCATTAAAAATTATATACTATCATTGATATTATTGATATACAGATTGGGAATAACACAACGTTTCGAGCAAGTTGTAATACTCAATACTCATTGATATTCTTTATGGAATACCATAACTCATTGCGTATTGTAATATTCGTGTTCGATACTATCCGTAATATTTTTTTAGCCTTCTCACATATTACTCATCCTTGCGGACAATGACCCACGTGGAATCTAGCAGTGCTGGGACTCAGCAGACAGTCTGTAGCAGCAAGCGCATGCGGCCGGTATGAATGTAAAGTGTCCGTACAAAACGGCGTGCAGTGCCACCAGTGTCAGAAGTGGTATCACTTCAAGTGCACTGGTCTTAACGAACACCAGTACAAACAGCTAGCTTCTTCATCTCTCATTTACATCTGTATAAGTTGCAGGTTCAGCGAAAGCCAAGGCACCGCTCCGCAGCTGACTGGCCTTAAACGTACCACATCAAGTGTGGTGACGCAGAAAACCTGCGACTGTAAATGCGGGGCTCTTCTTAGCTCTGTATCTCTTTCGATTTCTTTCATTCAGAGTAAGATAGAGTAGTACCAACGAACTCTGACCGAAATGAAACTGGAACTGCACTCTCTGGATGAGTATATAGCGCTCGCTCTCCCTGGTGTGGCAATCACCAAGAAAGCAGTTGCCCTATCAACTGCACACATAGAGGAGGAGGCAGTAAAAATGAGGCAAAAAGCTCCCAGGGAAAACAGTTGGTTTTAGGGCCGCTTCCCTCCAACCTCTTCTCCGAAAGGGCTAGCAAAGACGGTCCTAGGAACTTTTTTTACCCTGGATGCCACAAACATGGTACTTGCAAGTAGGCTTTGGCCAAGACAACCAAAAAGTCACCTGGCCTTTTGATAACTTTGCTGGCCATGCTCAGCCCCAGGGTAGTGGTGGGAAAAAGAGAGGCTTCGAAGTCCGCCAACGCCCATCTGAAAGGCATATCTTTTGACCGCTCCCGACAACAGAGAGCGAGACGCGAACGGCGGACTAAGACTAAATCACAAATCATGGTAGATCAGTAGCCACACCTGGAGACTAAAGTCGTAGTTTCCGCTCTCGAAGTATCTAATCAGACCCCTGTGCTTGTTGTGGAAAGCGCAGGCACCGTCTGCATGGTCGTTTCAACAACCGACATTCCGGGTAGAGGCTTGAGCATTGAGGGTACCGACACTGCGCAAAAAACGTCTTCAGAGTTACCCACCCCGAAACCCACCAAACTGCCCAGTAGAAAACTCTTCCGCCTGAAAATTCGGAGGGAAAGCAGCCTTCTATGGCCGCCTCCTGCAACTAGAAAAATCATCACTTTGGCCCACCCCGATAAATATTTCTTTTAGTAGCCCCAGAACACAGCGCCCATTGCCGTTTTCCAAACCCCGCACCCAGCAAATGAAGAAATCAAATTTTCCGTGGGTGAAAACTTCCAAACACCCCCTCAAACAACATAATTCGACAGAGGCTCAGAGGTCGCAAGTGGCGGCGCTAACATTGATGATCAAACGCCCGGTAGAGTCTCTGACATACGCACAGGCGGTGATGTCGCGCCCACAGCTTCGAAGGAGGGTCGTCAAAACAACTCGGAATAACGGACCGAGTCCAGCCCCACCACCCACTTCAGTTCTAAACTTTCCTTCTCAGGCTGTTCCTCACACCACCCTTTCTATTTTCTCGCGAAATCCAGTGAGGAATTTGCTTTCAGCTGCATGTATACGAACTGTCTGAGTCTGTTCAATAAATTACCGGAAATCAGGCAGTTAACTCACGACACCCAACCCCACATGTTCGCTTTCACGGAGACCTGGACTACAGGTGATATCAGTGACAGCGAACTGAGTGTCCCGGGGTATTCAGTTTACGGGGCTGACTCTGCCCAAGGAAGAATGGGGGTTCTGCGATTTTTCTTCAGCAGTGTCTCCCGATACCCACGGTTATTAGTGGCTTCCGGTCCTCTGATAAACGTGACGATCTGGGGCTTCGACTACAACTGCGCGGTCAAGACTCACTCCTAGTTGGGGTCATTTATCGTTCTTCCTCATCAGATGTCTCCGACGACGACACTATTCTGGTAAGCCTGGAAAACTTCTAGGCCTACAACGCTTTACTCATTTGCTTATTATGGGTGACTTTAATGTACCCATGATAAACTGGGCATCAGTTTCTCACCAGGACTATGAAAGCGGATTATCGACTTCCTTATCGACGCTGATACGTCGGAAGGCGTGATCACAGCACGTCACCGCCTCGACGTGGCATCGTTCCGGTCAGAATCCCTCTCTGCTCCACTTAGATATCACTAATGAGAGCCACCTGGTAGACAAAGTGATCATCAAGCCGCCACTTGGACACAGCGACCACTCTCTGTTAGCCTTTGATCTTATCTGTTACCGGTTACAACAACCAGCAGAAAGGTCCACAGTTTGAAACTTTAAGCAGGCAGAGTTTAACGGCATGAGGACCTACCTATCTTCACTTCTTCCTGACCCAGACTCCGTGGACCAGAACTGCCATACGTTTCAAAGCGCAATTCAGAAAGCGGACGATTTATTTATGCCGCGCAAACTATGCATTTTCTCTAATCGGCCACCCCATCCACACAGGATATGTCGTCTTCTCAACAACCGTTCCCATTGATTCGCGAAACATTAACTTACAGGAAACCCAGAAAACCTAAGCGCGTTCCACGTTGTCCGAAACAGGTGTAGGCAAGAAATCCGCGAACACACCAAACTCGTACAAGAGACGATCCTTCTCAGAGCCCACGGTAACAGAAAATTCTTGTTTAAGCATATGTGACGACTAAGAACAAACCTTCAGCTCTTTCTTTACGACTGCTCAACGGGGAGACTTCACCTGACTCTCTAGTTGTGACCGTGTTATTCAGGGAATACTACTCGGCAGTCTATAGCATCGCATCCATGAGCAGGCATCCCGTCCTACCGTTGCGGAAGTTCAGGCAACCACTCGTGACCACTGAGTGTTCTGTGCTTAATGTTGAAGACCTTTTACTTAAGGTTAATTCATACAGTGCAATGAGTCCTGACATGACCCATCCTGGAATACTCGAGAAAGCAGCTGTTAGTCTGGCTGAACCTCTCTATAAGCTGTTTAAGCAAACTCTTCGGACTAGCATCCTCCCTAGGGCATGGAAGGAGGCGACGGTCACACCCATACTTAAAGTGGGTGACCGGCACTCTCCGGCTAGTTATCGGCCAATCAGCCTTACTATCATTCCTTGCAAAATAATAAAGCGCCTGCTAAAGCGCGCAATACTCAATCACTTCTTATCAAATAATCTCTCCCACGCAGCATGGCTTCTTTCTTAATCGGTCATGCATGACAAACACGCTTATTTTCATGGAGAGTCTGACTGAGGCCAAAGACAATGGCCTCATCTTTGATGCTATCTTCTTTGATTTCGTCAAGGCTATCTACCGTGTCCCACACAGCCCCTTGAAGCACAAACTGGAAGCCTACGGTATTCAAGGAGAGGTTCTTCGCTGGATTGCCTCTTTTCTTGATAATAAAAAATAATAAAACGTTTAGAGTCAAGACCGGATCAGACCTTCCGTCTCACTCTATAATTTCTATGGGAGTTCCCCAAGGGTCAGTTCTAGGTCCTCTGTTATTCCTCATTTACATCAACGACCTTCCAAACAATATTTCCAGCAACGTCCTCTTTGTAACATGCAGGCCAGCCGACTCTACTCTGGATGCCCGTGACTTCGCGGACCAACCTCCGGGCAACGTGGACGCACCAGGGGACAGCGCTCTTCCGAAGTAGGGGTTCGAACAACAGTTCTGAAAAGGGAAACAATACAAACACACATGAGCCGAAGGCCCAGTAAGCCATGCACACGACTTACACAAACGACAGTTAAAACGGCACCGACAACACAGCAGCACGCCCCGTTACACAACTCAAATTCAATCCGTGCGCGCTGGCTGGTTTCGGTTGCGCGTTACACTCTTATACGCAGACGACCTAAAAATCTGGAGTGCTACTGATCCCAGTGCACTACAAATTGATCTTGACGCGATCAAGCGCTGGTAGGACGATTGGAGTCTCCCACTAAATGACAATAAATGTGCACACACGTCACTCGGTGGATNTGCTACTGATCCCAGTGCACTACAAATTGATCTTGACGCGATCAAGCGCTGGTAGGACGATTGGAGTCTCCCACTAAATGACAATAAATGTGCACACACGTCACTCGGTGGATATTCTGACAATGCCTTCATGATTAATAGCGCATCTAGCACAGTAGATATCGTGAGAATCGATATGAACAGAGATCTGGGCATCTGGTTGTCGTCTAAATGGTCCTTCACGTATCCCCATGAGATGGCGGCAAAAAAAGATTTGCCGCTGTTATGATCAGGCGCACTTTCCCCCGCATGGACAAGAAGGCTTTTCAAACGATTTACGGGATTTATATAAGACCGCTCCTCTAGTGTGCCAATCAGGTTGTGTATAGCGGCCTGAAGATAGACATATTGGCTGTTGGGCGTATCCAGCGCGCGGCTACCAAGGTGGTCGCGGGCCTGAGTAATGTTACTTACGAGTCCCGACGTGAAATTTTCGACCTTTAACGACACGAATTTCGAAGACTGCGGTGATTTAATACTCGCACACTTCTTTAAAGTAGGTCTTACAGAACAGTTCTTCACTGTAGCAAATGGTGACGGCCGGCTAGGACATAACAGGAAGCTTTCCGAGCATCGTCCTCAGACTTCTCTTGGGCGGTACGGTTATTAACCATTGGAACAGCCTTCCATCCGAGGTCGCCAGCAGCGCTTCTAGGGATCGTTTTAAAGCTTTGCTTGATTTTCATTTACTTAAAATTGCATTACGCGAGTAATCTTACTTTGTTCGTGGTATTCACTGTAATCCCCAAGAGCGGTACTGCACCCTATTTTTAATGATCGCCTACCAGATCAACAGACGCTGGCTGACAATGAGCAAAAAAAATCGACTGGATCCGCGAACCTTGGACCGCTGTCTCGAACCCGTGTATCAATCGCTGAATCGCCACTCAAGGTCAAACGTGTGCTACCTAGCCTACACTTTTGCGCGTGCTTATTGGTATGTTGGTCGGTTCAAATGATGTCCTGGTAAGTGCTTTCGTTGGCAGGTCTGATTCTTGTTTCTGCAATAGTCAGTTTTGTTCCATCATACATTAGATGGCCGGAGCACGGTAGACGTAGGCTATCGGGATAAATCGTCTATCGTTGGCCCTATACAAAAGGTATAAACACAAATAGTCAGTTCAAAGCCCACTCGCTGAATAGCCCTCCATAGGCAGTTCCGATGTAGGTTGAACAGGAGCACGAAGGAGACGATACGCACACCCCAAAGGTGTGTTGTCATGTCGAATCAATCAAAAGGAGTGGTGCTGGTTTTGTACAAGAACAACTGATTTAGACTGTGTATAAAAATAAAGCGCGATGTGAAGATGTGTGCAGTACCCTATAAAACTCCCCTAGGGCGTTAAAAGGATGAAGACGGTCGATAAAATGAAGGAGTTCTAGGCATAATACTCTTTTAAAAATGTTGGTCATCTGGCCGTTCAACCTGAGCGAGTGCGTGTAAGGTCAGCAGGGGTTTTCGGGTTAGACTGAGGAGGGACGAGCTGTCCGCTACTAATGAGCTGCCTGGACTGCGAGCCATTAGGGGTAGGACAAACCTAAGGCGCAATGGGAGGATCTAGGTGAAGCTCGACATGAGCAGCTTGAACTCTGTCAATGCTCACTATTACCTGGGATCCTTTGCGACCGATTATAAAAGGTTTGGGGAATCAACTAATCACATAGAGTAATCCATAGTATGGTTCTTGAAGAGGGGCTTCAACGAGGTTGATACGGACGAAAACACAATAACAAAAATCCACATTGGAGTGCTTTTGTTCCTGTTTTTTTTGTGTAATCTGTTAGGCTGGGGCCGGATTTTCGCTGTGGATTGCTTCGACTGTTGTACGGACGTGGTGGCACCAAAACTAGTTCGGTCGGCGTTCTACCTATAGAACAGTTCACCAAGGAGGCGAAGTGTCGCACCGTAAGCTAATTCTGCGCTTCTGTAGCCAGTGTCTTTCTTGACAGCCGGTCTAATTCCATACATTACAAGGGATAAGGTGCCAGTCCAACGCGGGGGGTCTAGCTGGGCTTTCGAAGCGACCTTCATTTGACTATGGAAACGTTCGACCAGACCATTTGCCTCGTGTTGGTGTGCGGTGATTTTGATGTGGTCAACTCCGAGTAGCTGGTTGAGGTTTCTGGACAGCGCCGATTGTATGGACAACTGTCTCGAGCGTTCATCACTTCTAGTGGTG
>QNGE01003893.1:41165-72979 GCA_008508345.1 Paragonimus westermani | reverse complement strand
AACACCATCCAACCCCTTGTGTGATTTGTGATCCTGTCAGGCATTCAACCAGTGCCCACACAACTCCCAAGGTGCAACAGCTTTTCGACTACATCCAACCACTCATCACCAATGATGGGAGCAAGCGCGACGTCCTGCCAATCTCGCAGCAGCACCTTGCACTTAATAGGTGCACAGGCCATGCCAAACTGACGGACTGAAGCCTCTAATCTGCCTATGATGTTCTGGGCTCCCTGCGAGCTCCCACAGAGTAGGGCGATATTGTCTGCATACTATATGTCTCGAAGTCGAGTACCTAGGGGGCAATCCACACCATCATTTCCGATATTTGTCAAGACACTCTAGGACCTCGTCTACTGCAAAGTTGAACAGGAAGGAGGGAGGCCGGAAAACCCTGTCGCACCTCACTTGAAACACTAAAGATCGGCGATACGCTGCCATAAGCCCTTACCCTGCCCGAGGTCTGACAGCAAATTGCTTTCAAGGTGTTCACATCCTTCTCAGACACACCTTTCCTCGATAGACAGTCCGAGTGCAACCCTGTCAACCAAATCGAAGGCCTCCTCCGAGATCTGAGGCAGCAGTTGTTTGCCTTCTATATGAATGGCGGGTTTAAAACATCTGGCGGAGTGTGAAGATATTACCGGCACAGCCATGGCCAGGATGAAACCCAGGTTCCTCCTCACGGCGCGCTTCGCTTAGTCTACAGATTCTAATGGCTGCAAGCAAATTTGACGTGATAGGAATCAAGCCAATCCCTCTGTGATTTGTGCACGAAGTGTGTGTCTCCTTTGGAAAATGGAGACGGCATTGGTCAAGCACTTCATCTGGAGCAGGACAATCGGCTCCTTAACTAGGGTTGGACCTCCATCTACAAAACGGGCACGAGGGAGTTCGTTGGTTTGAGTGCCTTGTGACGTTTCGGGAAAATGATCTCATGTGATACTTCTGTTTCCGAGGTTGAAGAAACGTCAACACACTAATGAACACAGTCAGAGCCCGACGGCACTGTCAGTGATGCAGGTGGCCAGCTGAATTGTTGTTGGGATTGCTCAATTCTAAACGTTGTTGCAAGTTATGAATAGACTCACAATTGGCTTTGCACGTCACCGCGCTTAAACCTATTTTCCCGCTACCCGTTTCTTGGATGAGGCTGAAAGGTTTTCGGGAGTTCCCATTAGCAGCGGATTGTTTTATCTTGATAGCGCATTGCATCCACCAGACCTCGCGATCCTCTCTTAGTTGCATTCGGAGTTCTAAGCAAGTAGTCCTGATTACCCACGTGCTCCGTATGCCAGGTAAGCGTTTACCGTACCGGGCATTATATACTGAGGCCACCACCAGTTGAGTAAAACCGCGTGGTGGTCAAGCAACAACGTGGTCACAAAATATGAAGATCTTGACTACTCCACTGAGCAAAGTAAGCAGGCATCGTCTGCCTGGATGGAGTCCTCGTGATCACTCAAGCCGCTGGTTAGAGACGCTCTCCGAGATGGCGATGTGTTGCAGTCATTGGCGCACCCGTATCCATACCATTTCTAGTTCTTCCGTTTAGTTTTCTAGTATTTGTCGAACTTCTAAGTAACGTTTCCTTCTAGAATATTCCACGTCATTGTTGAGGTGAGCGGCGGCCCGAGTCACAGTACCTTTGGTCAGGCTCATGGCTGTTATGATGATAATGATGATGAGTCCTGATTACCGAATTATACCTGTTAGCAGTTGGAATTTTCTCGTTAGCTCCGAGAAGTTCGAATGATCGTATAGAGACCGAGCGGTCGACAGTTAAACCAACAACAGCATCAGACGGGGCAGCACTGCATGTATGTATTGCGTACCAGATCTGTGTCTAGTATGCTTAGTTATCGTCTGTTGAGTGAGGTTCTGGACTAGAGACGAGGCACTTTGGCAGTGGTAGAGCGCTGGTGACTCTTTCAGTTTAGTTGTCTACCCACATTTGACGACGAATTGGTCTCTCATGAAAACGCAGAGTGAGCTTGTGCACATGTCAGTGGCTAACCAGCGTCTGCACAGATTGGTTGATAGTTTTGGGAGCAATCACGCCACGGATAGCTGGCGACTGCGGTCATTCTGTGTCCACGGGTGAGTTGGTGGTGGATCTTACCAGGTGGTGTATTGGTGTTTAGAACGTCGATATCTGGTAATTGTCAGAGCATTATCAGCACAAGACTGCAACGAATGTTAACCGTTGTCTGTTCGACGAGTGCCGTAAGATTGCGAGCCACCTGAGTTACGCTCTTCAACATCAAGTTTGCTTAATTGGGTGTTCAATTGTTCATTTAGTACTACAATGTCCGTGTGCCACTTGGTGTGCAGGTCAATTGGATGGTGACAAAGATCGCCTTTGACTGCTTCTGGGATGCAATCTTTGAGGGTATATGCCACAACAACAAACAGACAGGGTTTGTGATGGACGCCTCCCGATGTTCTAACCATATCTTCGAGCCTGACAACGGGAAGATGGCTGGTGACGAATATCTAGCGAAGTAGCACCTTCTCTGTGTATACGCTTAGGGCAATTCTAACACCGGCTTGACTATTGGCTTGATTCACAACGTCTTCAGAAAATCGCACATTGTATGCCTATGGTCGGACGCCGGTGGCTGTTGAGACTGGAGTACTGTCCCAAAATTCTAAAAGGGTGTTTCATTAGGTCAGCAATTATCGTTGGCGTGTGTCTTTAATGCGCCTGCTATCTTTCTGTGTTGGGCTGTCAACCCAAGTGTTCGAGAATCAACGACTTTAAGATCAAATGTTTTCCTTCAGCCAAGTGGGTGTTTGGTTCAGTTACACAAATTTGTCACTCTACGTCGTAGTAAAGATGCACCCTCATTTACCAAAAAGCCCAATATAATGAACTTGCCTACCAAACTTTCTGCAAATTTAGGTAGTTGATGTTACCATAATGTTATTAATAAACGTTTGCTGTTCTGAAACTCACGGGAACATTATCAGACGTTGAAGACGTCAGTTTGGGATTCTGTGACTACCTTCTGGCTCCTGTATACTCTGTTGGTGTTTGTGCCATTTGGTTCCGTCAATATTTGTCTCTCAGTTCGCCTTCGGAGGTAGTTCAGTGGGATCAGCGTCAACTCATTTGCATGGGTGCAGTCTTGACCATGTGAACTTCTGTTTAGTTGCAACATGATGTGCAACAAAAAATGACAGTGTTAAGGTTGAAGATGTAGTTTTATTTTTAACTATGTGACGTAAACATCAATTAACACGATCTTCACTGAATTCGCCAAAGCCAAACCCTTGTTCAGACTTCTTGGTTGATATCCTATTGAGCTTCTAACGGTTCAGGTATGTTTGTGCTCAACTTTTCACCGGCACACTTATTTTTACATTGGTAGTGCCCACATTTAAACGGAGGTCGGTGGGGTTAGAGCTGGTTATCCTAGGTTGCAATAGTTGGTTCTTATGATTTCTGTTTGATACCTCGGTTAAGATGCTTGACCACCAGTCATATGGTTGCAGATTCAGGATAAAGTATCTCGACTGTGTAGGTTTGAACGCTTGATAATGTACAGCATACCATAGCCTTGTATGTCACGTGCAATACGTAGGTCGCGATGTTTTGGTCAAGCACAACTTAACCGTGTGCATGTCCGTAACGGTGGCACGGCATCGAGTGAAATCAGCGGATTCAAATTGCATAACTTATCAGATGGATCAACTTGGGGAAATACGATTACTACTTAGGAACTTCTTATCTACGTCGAACCGAATTAATTATACGGACGGCCTTTACAACTTACACTTTGCACGTTCAAAGCGTAGAGTTTTTGTTTGACGGAGTTGGTCTTGCCTTTGTTATCAAGAGAAGGCTGCTTGACGCTCTCAGACGTCCCAACTACCTGAGTGGCGTCGTTTCTTCAGCTGGTAGTGTGGCTGACGGGATATCTGTGGGACTAGTGAAGGCACGTAATGCATTCGCAAATGTTTGCCGTTTGTGACGCCGTAAGGATGTTCAGGTGTCGATTAAAAGATGAGAGTTATGATGCGCATGTGCACTCAGTCTTGCCCTACTGATCAGAGACCTGGCCCATTTGGGCAGGAAATGCATTTAAGCATTTGGCACTTGACCACCGTTATCTCCATCAATTTGCCTGTATCCAATGGCCTGGTCTTCCAAACCTCAAAACAGTCGTTCGCGAAATGCGAAATTTATTGGCCGGTAATCGGGACAATAAAAAATACACAGTCTACGCTGTCTACATAGTGTACTCCGCATGCTGACGAATGATCTACCGCGTTGCCTCTCGTTCTGTATGGCCGCTGGTGGCTGTAAAAAAACGCAGGGTGGCCAAGCGATAATGCACTAAAGGGTTATAGAAATATTAACTATTACTCTGAGCAAGATTGAAGTTGCGGTCTCTCAAGTTTTGGATTTCGCGATTATCCATAGCGTTAGTTTCAAACGCCCTCTTTCATTGTTGTGTGTCCGCCCATTGACTAGCCCTTTGTCCTTAGGCTTATTAGCTTCTCATGAGTTTTCATTGTTTGCCTACTTTCCTCGTACATTTATACTTCTTTATCTGTAATTCTATGGACTGTCACCGTGATTTACGGCGGCCTGAACAATGATATCCATGGGTGTCCGGAAGCTTCAAATGTGTATGCAACTTTACGTTTGTTCTTTCTGTTTCTTTGCTCTTCGTTCCCTTCAATCAACCAGACTTTCTGTTACCTTAGGCATCACAGATTAGCAGACTTTCAAGCAGATCTGTTTGCTTTGCACTCTTAGGATTGTCTACTAGTTCATTTTCCCCAGTTGCTCACATTTTCGTTTTGTTTTATTGAATAGCGCTACTCAGGCCGATTGTTACCGAACAGAAACGCATTCTTCTTCCCCTGTGATTAATTCCGAATTCCGATAGACTCTTGTCGATTCTTTCGGATGTGAATCTGACCGTTTGGAATTCCTATGAACGTCACTAATTGCGATGTACTATCACAAATCCATTGTGGGTACGAACGTGTGGACTCAGAAAACCCAAAACCAGAGGAGTTTGAGAGTGGAAAGCGAAAGCGCCGTGTGCGCTTTCCTGATGATGACTTAATTTCTGACTATTTGGAACCTTTTCGTCCAGGTAGGTCTTATTGCCGATAGTTTTTTATAGCGTTTTCTTTGCGAAATATAAGGCCTATTTTAGGTGATCTAATCTTATCTTCGCTGTTTCTTTTCAGACTCAACTTCTTTTCGCTGCAAACCATTCTTTGAATTTGTGTTCGGGTCACAACGTGTTACTTGTGTACACATGTACATGGGGTATACATTCACGTTCATATATATTAATATTAATCCGATAGGACTCACAACTGCGGTTTTTTCGTTTACCTAAGCCTAGCGATCGATCTGCCATAATGGAAACACGAGATTGGGACTCATCAGTACACATCCTTGTCAAGCAGGTACACGAAATCCAATCTTTCGTGTGCCTGAGTTGAGAATATTATTTGACCTCACTCGAAGGCTCATCAAATCATTCCATATACATATGCGGATTTGATGTCACCACGCACACACACACGCACACTTTTGAGCGGACCACCCACAACTAAAATTTCGTTGACCTACAACTGGCATGTTCATTCGTTCATTCTTCATTAACGAGTAACTATACCCTCACAGACGGACCTTGGGATTACTGTTTTAGGTACACTTTCGGTAAGGTTTATGCCATTTTGCAGTGCCATCTGCTGACGTCTGGCTTTATTTATTTTTACCTCAGGGTGCTGATGGAATGAAAGTCTCCTATTCTGTTTAGCCTCTGCCCGAAACTCTCCAAAAGCTAGCTGATTGAATCAAGTTCCACTTAACCTGCGAACTGCAATGAAAGCGTAGTATCTTAGAGATTAACCTATTCTTGCATCAACGATGACGATGATCCGGAGTGACATTATCATAGACATCTAATGATGGCTGCTAGTTTTGCTTGAAGAATGCTACGCATTGCGAATGATGAACGCCTCACTCTCATCACCTTACTTTGTAGATTCCTACATGTGAATCGAATCGTAATCACCGTTGACATCATGAGTCAGCCCTTCAGATATCCACATATCTTTTGTTTCGCAGGCGCACACTCCCTAACCGTACTTGATCAACCAGGTATCACATTCCTCAGATCCTACGTCCGCTGTTACTTATACTGTCTATGATGGCTACAAACATCTTCAGATGATATACGTGATTAATGTATCCGTCGTGTGGAGTGCTCATCACGTGCATTCTCATCAAGATCACTCGTCTATCATCATATGCTACGCAACCTTAACTCATTGCTAGCTAAGTGGTCTCTCTCTAGCTATTGTGCAAACTGCTTTGATTGGTGTGCGAATGAAACTGTTCATTTTTATGTAACTAAATACTGTATGAGCCCAGAGTTCTCTCCACTGCCAGAAAGCTTTCGGTCCATTCGAAATCCAAGTCCTACCTAGTGGCTACAGTGTCTCGCGCTACCACCAGACTGTATGTCTAGTAACGTTCATACATGGACTCGATAACGGTATACTTTGTTTATTTCCCGTAAATTAATGTAATTCCAGATGGCGTTTTTTTCCTTTACACCCTTCAGTTCCGGATAATTGTACCAGCGAACAACTAATAGCAGCATATTTGGAGTCGTGTTATCAATACAAAGTGCAGCCCATCGATTTTCTGTTGGAGCAGCTAAAAGTAAGTGAGGTGTACATACGCGTATTTGATTTCCAGAACTGTGCACTTCGGATTGCGATTGTTGACTACATCTCAAGCGTCCACATTAACGATGATGTATTATCCGTGTTGCTCAGCTTTATAAGATTTTCTTGAAATAATGTAAGAAACATTGCGTTAAACTTCGCAGCACTTGTGAATTAAGCGTGGTATTGGTAGCCGTTTAAATTGTAATCGGTGCGTGCGCGTATTATTGACGTTGACTTGATTTGATCTGCTTGAAAGTGCTTGAGAATCCCTGTTGTTGCAACTGCTTATAGGCAGTTGGTTACTTTGTGTGTTGTAACGTTTCACAGTGGCTTGTGCGTTATCGGACTCGGTGCACCGACTCAAGTTTATCGACACAACCCAGGAAAACGTCACAGATTTCAACAGACAGTAATTCGGATGCTAACAAGACTGCGCTTTACGACGCCTCTGTCGACTTTCTGAAGCGGACCATACTGTCAGACATCCTACAGACGGACCGTTTAAATGCATGGTAGAGAGGCGTCTGGATCGTTGCCTGGTGTCCGGACACAACACATTGTATTTCGCGGTCTCCATATTTTGGGTACTGCATGTGAACACAATTTGCATTGCATCACACGGAGAGCGCTCTATGCACATCAACCGTGGACACAAGTTGATCACCTAGCAGTTATTTATGGTCGACACCACTTTGTTGGCATTCGCGTTTCTCTAAGCAACAGTGTGGCTGTCGTACATGCTCGTTTCACTCTGTCACCTCCTCCCAGATCCTATGCCCATAATTGAAGGATGATTAGCAGAATGTTATTTTCCTTAGCTAATGGTTATATCGGCCGTCGAGTTGTAATAGGGCGTGGAAGTGATAAAATTTAATTCGCCAGCCGGTCGCAACCATTTCACGAGTAGACCGATCACTTTGTGGGTCCTTTCAGCTTGCTTTAGCCAAACCATAGAGACACTTAGACTCGAATGGTTCCATCTGGTCCCTGTTGTTAGCAGAATTTGCCCTGGTTGTATAATCCTTCAAGTGTAATAAGCTTCAAGCTTAGGACATCAGAACTGATCTAACTGCTTTAGATAGGTTGGGAAAACAAACAGGAACCTCGTGGTTAGTCCCGTTTTCAAAACTGAGCCCAGCATCTGTGTGGCAACTACAGAAGCACCATTCTGTCCTATGTCGCATCCAGGTTACCGACTTTATCTTGCATCTCATAGACAATTTATCTTGCATCTGTCCAGAGGAAGCAGATACATGAGGAACGGACAGGATTCCGATCCACTCAGATTTGTACTGACCACAATTTTGCCCTACGACGGGTTTTCGAACAGTGGAACTCTTATAGGTTGTTGTCAGTCATCACCATTTTAGGCCTAAATGTTGCTTTTAATTTGGTTTATTGTAGTGTTCTTTAGAACTATCTTCTCAGAAAAGTCCAAAAGAAATACGTGGGTCTGGTAAGGTGTGTGTTCACTCTGCAAACTGGACGAGAGTTTTGTGATCGATTATCTTAAGTGTTCGTCACTTCTGGTGGTGTTCCCCAGAGGTGTCCGATCTCTCCTTTCCACACACACAACCTTAGGTATGCTTGGGGAATCCAGTGAAAGTGGTTTCGAGTTGCTTCCTGGCCCTAAGTTGATCGACATGGGATGTGCGGAAGACGTTGTCCTACTTGATCCTCCTTCCCAACGCATGCAGACTATGCTAAGCAAGGCGAATGACCGGGATGATCCATATGAAATACGGTTCTCACTTTCAAAATACAAAGTGCTGCTTCAGGGCTAGAGCATCTCCACTCCCACTTTTTTATTGCAGACAGTCAGTTTTTGACTGTGAATTGTTGCACACATTTGTTAACTTGCTGTGTTGTTGATGAGATACTGTTAAAAATAGCAAAGGTACGAAGATATCAACATACTTGCGATGTTCGCTCATCGTTATCTTCGCCTGTTGGCGCGTATCACGTTGGACGACTGTGTGGACAACACAGTCCGGCTGCTCTCCACTGTACATTTCAGAAAAATCTGGTTATGAGGTTAGTTGATCGAATAACTAGGTTGCGTGGTCACCGTTTGTTGGGTCACGTACTCCGCATACTACCTGGGCGCTCACTACATCCTGACGTTAAATACTGAACCACCAACACTTAGGTAAAACGACAGTGTGAATAAGCCACGATTTCGCTAGATAACAACGTTTGTTCTAGACGATAACCTGCTTCAGTTAATTTCGTGCCAACATTTACTCCCTTTCATGTTTTGTTTAGCTTCTGTTTTTGCATTTATTTCTACAAGTTTAACCCCCCCCCTCCCCCGTAAATGGTCCACGTCACTGTTGCAGCGAGTACTGACTCGTGCTGCGGTAACTTGCGGTCAGGCTCATGGCCGTTATAAAGGAATGAATGAGTGGATGGTTTGATGTAACTGACTAAAATACGTAGTGGCGGCTATGTGTAGGAGCCTCTATACGTGTTCGCCTGTGTCATATTCAGTGCTAATGGAATCGGATTAACTGCACTCAGTTTGTGATTTGTTTGTAAGGTAGCGCATATACAAGGTGTGCTGTGCATCATATTATTTTGACAATCCGTTCAGCTTTATGGAATCAGAATGCGAGGCATGTTAGATCCTGGAAGGCCATGGTGAAATTACAATTTACCTGTCGACGATAGCTGAACAGCTAGCCAGTCAGAAATTAAAAAAAGGAACAATTATTCATGTAGGCGGACAGTCACAGTGACCACCTGTAGGATCAGTTCATTATCAAAGTACATTGACCATGCTCAACGGCGGGAATTAGGCCGTAGCAATGAGATTAGGGTTGCCAATTTCGAGGTTTCCGTTATCTGCGACTGCTTATCATTTAGGCCTGATAAACCCGATAGAACACCAACTCCGGGTTTCACAATTTCCCCTCTGTTCCCCTTCCTTTCTGACTCGGATTTCGGACCTTGCTGCTAAAAATTCATAGACTGTTCAATTTAGCATCTGAAGTTAATTCTCCAAATTTGTTTCGCTACACACACCTGTGCAACTTTGTGGTGTATGCGGTAGAAAGCGAAGATTTCTCGGGGCGAAACTTCTTATAACCGTTTAAGCGCGCACGGTTCTGTCATGCAACCAGTAAATGATATTCTTTGTGGTACACGCAATTCGACTATTTGAGTAACCTCAAATTGGGTTTCCTAATTTCAATTTTTACATTCTATTTTGTTAGGGCATCGACCTATCCATTTGCAATGAACGGTACAGCCGACTCAGTCTAAAAGGTGAGTTGCCATCCAGTTCGTCTGCAGCTGGGCTAGCTAACAACAGTTATTTTCAACACTACCGTCCTAATGAGCAAACAATTTCACGTTAAACGTTTACGGATGATTCCTTCCGTTTTTGGGTTTTCAGCATTGCATATGCATTTGTTTAAGTAGCTGTGCCGTTCAAGTGAAAACGTCCCGACTGTTAGGGATTTTCAAACTGTTATTTTGCCCACAATATTGTTTTGAGACGGCAAATAGTGATACCGCCTCAACAAATCAATATTAATCCAATGATCAATGGTCGATGTATCGGGTGCTTATCGAAATCTGGTGATTGTTCACCAAGGCTGACCGAATTAGCCTGCGCAGTCACCTTCTGAGCTTATTTTGGCGAAGGCACATTCGTCCCATAGTTGAAACACCTATCAGTTCTGCCGATGTGATTTTCTCCGCGGTCGCACACCAGCGGGTAAATTCGGTTTAAGTTGACATCACTGGTTTGCTCGCTGTCGATAGAGGGTAACGGTAGTTTGCGAGTTCAGTTAACAACTACAATTTCAGCGGCATTTTAGATCCGATTACAGTTAAACGCGCGCGATGAAATGTCCTTCAGCTCAGCTTGAACAATTCTCACTCTCTCTTAGTAGCTCAATGCTGAATTTTGTTTTCCACCCTTAGTAGCCTTGTACCTCAGCGTCCCTAGCTGGCTGGCTCTATCTTTGTACCACGTCGAAAACCCATAATTCTGCAAAATCATCATCGTCCCCATCATCAGTGTTTGACACTGTTGATTGATTGCCATACAACCATCGAGAAAAAAAGCAAATCCTAAGTAAATAAAAATGAAGATAGGGAAAAACAGAGGACCTGACCACCAAAACAGCCATGTCTTTGTTCAACCATTCAAACTCAGGGGCACTACACTGCAAATAAAAGACCGGACTCTAAGTGAAAGTAAGGTCCCATCAGCAAGACAGATTCTTTACGGCTTTTATTGCTCCGCGTCATTGATTGCACTAACTCCACTGACAGCCCTCAAAATTTGCGCTACTGATTCTGATTAGCTGCCGTCTCACCTAAAGTCTTCAGCCACCAGCTGTGTCAGCCGCGAGCGTCCTAGCCTGGGAGATGAACTCGACCTACAACGGCTGACTCTTTGGTGAATGACTTCATTTCTCTGCAGCAGGTCACCATCTGTCGGCCTCACACATACTAGCTGGCTGCAGCATCGGCAGAGTGCTCGATGTGGCAGACGACTAGCTTGCATTCTTATCATGTGGCTTAACCGACTGATTATGTGAATACTCGACGGTTAAACAAGGAAACCCATTTGGCACCCACTATCAAATTCTCGCTTTCTAGCCACCCGATGTAAACGATCAACAGTGCGATTGTGAACACTCGAAACCCATCGGTTCATCGGTCAAATGGGCGAATGCGTCTTGCTCACATGAGCATTTTGAGTGTAGAAATTCCACGGACCTATTAGCTGAACGAACGCGTTCCCCACTTTGCTCGATTTATGACTTTTGGCCCACCCCGCCTCTCCAGTCGTCTATGTATTCTCGGCGACTATTTTTCGTGAAGTAGTGTGACAAATTTGTTAAAATCTTGGGCTTCACCTGAGTTTGAATCAGCGTCAGAAGCCATATGCCTCCGTACTGTGTTTGTTCCAGCAACTGAGCTATGAGGTGACGTTGAAAACTGAGAAATCTTGCACTTGAACTCATTTATCTATCGTTCGCACTGTTGTCATATGGAGTGCATCAACCACCAAAATAGACTGCTCCTGCGGAGTTTCTCAAGCGGTTAACGTTAGAATCCACCAACCCTTCTGTTTTTCATTGAACCTATATTACTGATAACTAGTGGGGCAAAGGTATTAACTTCGAGGAGACGAAATTGTGAAAAGTCTGGGTCTCGAGCGGGCTCGAATGGGGAACACATTTGGTACCAAATGCCATCCGTCTCGGTTTGTTTTTGTGTTCAAAATTATTTTTGAAACCATTTTTTTCTACCTAATTCACGTCCTCATTTATTGGTAAATCATATCGAGCTGGCTATGCTTTTGTGAGAACTCTGCTATTTGCTTTAAAGATGTTCACACAGACTACTAGTGATTTTTGTGACCGTTGTGGCTTTCTTGTTGGTCTTTACGTCGCGTCGTCTTATTAGTTCTACTTTAAAGATTTTGTCCCTTAAGTTTGTAACGCTATCCAACTCGTTGTGCTAACCCGTGGAATTGTTGTCCGTAATAGCCACATTTTTCAAACGATGTAAATGTTGCTAATCATCCGAGACCCACTACAATCTTTCCGAGTTCTATTTTCCAACTGACCCCCAACTTTTTCGGAAAACTGTTATCGCTGATGAGTAGTCGGGGATTTGGTTTTTTTTAAGTTGGCCATCACTCACATTTGATCGCAGCCTTCGCATTCAGATAGACTTTTCAGCCAGCCTCTTTCGGAAAGAGGCACTAGACTCGAGTTTCGCTCTGATTGGAGCTCGTCAGTAGTGCATATCTTTGCCACGGCCGGGATTTGAACTCCGGCCATTCCAATCATGAGGCTGCGATCAAATATGAGTGATGGTCAACTTGAAAAAAAAACTGTTATCATTTATAGCTCATCATTCTTATCGTTGTTTTGAAGATTGGTGTTGTTTGCTTCTGCTCTTCCACCATTTCCATCTGCTCATTTTACCCTGTGACGGACGGGTTTTGTTCAGGTATACGTCTTAATCGCTTGCAAGTGGAAACTTTGGAAGAAATTTTTCGTCGTGTTCATTTTCGAAAGTTGGATTTTGAAGGAGCCTACTTGAATGAACAGGTGAGGCAAATACATGTTACTTTTTACCACAAACCCATCAAATCTTGTGTACTACCCGAACAATTCCGGTATTTGTACTTCGACCACAATGTGTGCTTGGTTTTCATTGTTCGCTGAATGTTGCTCCGTGTGTAAATGTGACCAGCAGCAGTCTTTGTGAGTGCACCTCACGTCTCCTTTTCAAGTAGCTAGTTCGATCAGTGACTATATGCAATAACAAAGAAGGGTCTACATCAGATTGAAATATCACGATCGAGCGAAAACTCATCTTACTGTTAATGACTATAGCATGGGTGCGGTGGTCCAGTGTTGCACGCCTTCAGATAGATGGAGGACTTGTTGGTGAGGCAAACCATGGTCAAAATGTTTTGAGTATAGTTAGGTGCAACTAACGCCTACGAACTACTTGATGTATCCGGTTTTAGTCAATCAGCATTGAAGTCAAACGTCCATATTTGGCGGAATCATGGTAATTTCATAATCGTTAAATTTCTTTTTTACTCACCGTTGCTATTCCGATTACCTGTCGCACACTTGATGTGGAAACGACCTGACTGTACCACAGACTTAGTTAAACTATTTCTACTGTGACCGTGTCACCGCGTATTGTATTATCGCATGCTTTTCACGCAATAGTCTAACCTTCTTCATTTTTTAACCAATCGTGCATGCATTACCTGATCACTCAATAGCTAGTTCACTTTCTCCCAAATCACCTGGTCAATTTGAGTAAAGAGTTTCCGTTTCAATTGCCGATAATCCGGACGATTTAGTTTACATTCCGCATCCATTCTTTACAAAAGGGAACGTGATTCACCTTTTGTTGACAAGTTATCAAGAACTGTGGTTGATATAGGTGGAGCTTCGGTTTCATTTGATCACAGTTTACTCGTTAGAGTAGGATTTTCTACCAGTTCCATTCAAAAAAAGGATTAGACGGGAATTCTTCCTTTTGTTGTTGCTCGTCATCAGTACCTACCTTTGCCCAGATCAGTATTTTGACTTTGTGGTCCACGTGTTCACAAAACAACTATGTTTATCGCTGTTTCATTGACCTGACATCAGACATGCCCTCGGCAACGTTTACTCCTACCAAATGCTCAGGTTGCTCGGTCATCTCGATAGGAGACACGGTAACTCTTTTGGTAATTTGGTAGTTTTGGCAAATTGATGGCCCCACAGTTAGGACAATCAAGTTGAAATCGTAAATATTAGGAAATTGACCGACTGCTGTTTGGTAGTCCGAGTTATACTCGAGATGATTCGAACGTACAATTGCTTGAGATTTTGCCATTCACCTAGGCTTTCCAACTTTTTTCCAAACGGGATTTACTAAACTGTCTATCTGAATGCTAAGGCTGTGATAAAAAGTATGATCAATGTTCGAATTGTGTTTCACCTTACCTTTTCTTCTTCTCGAACACTCTTTTATTCCGTTGAACATACTTGGTACTTTCAGCTTCCTTTTTCCTGTCCCGTCCCAACTGTGCTCATCAGCGTCTAGTTCCACGAGACCCGATTGTTGTCTCCCGATTGATGCATTGTGTGTTCAGCTTTGTTCACGTGCACTCAATTTATTTCTTCTCATGTTCGTGTTATCTTCTCGCAGTCTGCCATTGCTTTCTTCGACATGCTGTTGCATTACGAAACGTGCAGTGAGCTCAGTGTCACTCTGAATTTGGACAAAACTCATCCGAGTCAGGCTTGGATGCGTTGCATCGCCTTCCTCCGACGTGTGAGTATCTTTCTCAGAACTGTTGGATGCTTGTGTGGTGCCCTACCATTATGTTACCAAGTGAAACGTTTTTACATCTAGTATTTGGTTGTCTCATTCAGTGTTATGCCGCCAATAAGCTGATTACCAATTTCATGTTTACAGCCTCTCTAGTGGATAGCTTCTCTGATGCTCAGGGTTAGTACTATCTCGTCCGTGGTCTAAGAAGTAAAACTGTCTATCGTTTAAAAACAGCCTGTATTCAGCTGCATCCGTTCAAGCGACTTTTTTTTCGGAGACACCAGAACTTCATCTTTCTAGTTTGTTGTTCGACAATAGACGATGTTTTGAGAATGTTTGTTGGTTTAGTTCATTCTGGACAATGATGAGCCTACTGAGAGACACTGGTGTAGTGGACGTTTTTGAGTGATCGATGCATATTTTTCGTTATTCACTCTCCGTGTAACATGTGACTCCGTTCCACGCCATTCATTCTGAATGTAGTCTCATGTGTAACAGTGTTCTCCAGATGGGTTTGTCTTACACGCGAATCGTTGGGAAAGGTTACACCAAGAGCAGACAAAATGGTCACTCAGTGACTTCCGAAACCGTTTCCTAGGACCTGTTTTGCTTGAGTATTGCTTATGGACGGTGCTACAATCTTATCGCATTATATGCCTTACCACGCATGGACGTGCTCTTTTCAGTATCCGTCGAGGTTTTTAGCAAGTCGCTCATGATTTGTTCGTACCTAGTTTGAAACTGACCAAATTCATTTGACAGTTGAGTGACACATCACTTGTAGAACTCGTTATGGTTATGTGACGATTATTTTCAAGTGTTCATCAAGCTGCTTTCGTATTTCTTCCGTTAGGTCATCTTTATAGTCTAGCTGGTGGCATTCTTGACGTAGGTGTAATACGTAAATACCCAAAGCATATAATGGCTGGTCACTGTTTCGTTTTTTTTCTCTAGTCAGGCGAACTGCGAAAATTCGCATTAAGTCATACTCCTCTGAGTATCGGTAACTTCTTGGGCTTGAGTTTCTTTGGTCTATGTCTGGAGTGCCTTTCGTTACGGGATTGTAGTTTGTCCGGACAGGCTCTGTTTGGCCTAGTCCGTTGGCTTCAACTGTTGCTATCCTCCACCAGTTTGGAACCACCCATCCGTGACAAATCAACCGGCGGTACACGAGGACTGAAGCGACTGGGATATAGTGGCCGCGGTTGCCGTCATGCACGACGTGTTCTTCCAGTCCAATCAAGTCTTCAGCAACCACCCGTTTGGGCGTTGAAGCTAGATGTTGCTTTCAACAAACTCAATGCGTCGGACGCAGAAACACTGCTTTTGCTTATACGTCACCAACTCCTTGTCCCACAAATTGTTGAATCAAATTCGGCCAGTCTATCGACGAAGATATCAGATGACTCCATTCGAGCAGATGCAAACACTACCGAACCCAGAACACCACCACCAGAACTACTTCCTATTGGGGGCATCGGTTTCCTTGCCGATCTGGATATATCCAACAACAGCCTCGGGGTGAGTTTTCATTGACGTGTTTCTTGCCGCAATTCACGAGGTTAACAGTTACATCGGAAGCCGAATTTTATAAGTGCATTCACACGCTCATCGATTTAACACCGGAGTTTATACAAGCTTCATACTGTCCGTTTTAAATAATTTCACATTTTGTCTTTTTTCATACTTGTGTAAGACGTCCGTATCCTCACCAATAGAATGTTTTGGCTCCAATTTCCGATCGATTGAGACGAAATGCTTGATCTTCTCGCTGCACCTCCTTGGTGAGAGTGTTTCTCCCCGTATCCTTCCTCCTTAGATAACTACCGGGTTCATCCCCTGTGGAGCGCGTTTGACTACTTCCCACTTGTCTTCTATCGAATGATCTACGTCAGCGGGCCAATAAGGACTTCATAGAACACACTTTTGGTTGTATCTGTGCAGCTGTTCGCTGAAGCGTCCTCCGATGTACTGACCGTGCAACACTCGTCTGATTTACACCAGCAGGCGTTGTGCGATATACCGTATCTGACACCACATAGACGACTGTTCTCTGGGATTCAATTGAGCAAACAGTGCACTATTTTTAAACCCAGTATGGTTGCTATTTCAGTTTGATCACAAGCTTCAGCTTTGGCATCACGATAAGTATTAAGGAAAAAGTCCTTGGACTGGCAAATATCTAGAGCTAAACTCAAGTGAATAACGGCGTCAGAACCATAGATTCACGCCTTGGAGACACGGCTTACATCAAGCTTCGAATGTGAGCGAACACCTAGAGCAGCTTGATGGTCCACGTGTTGGAGATTGCAGACGTCGAAAATGCCAGTGTTTACCGATTTACTTGGTTTAAAAAAAACATCACAAGAAAATCGAACGATGAATCGGTAATGAATTAATAGTTGTATTATGAGGAAAACGATATCTTCCGCCACTTCGCGCTCGGTTATACCCTCGGAAGGCTTTACCTGGGAAAATCCATCCGCAGTCTCCAACTGAAAAGTCTAGCCTACGAGAGAATATAGAATAGGGAATTCTCCAATAAGGGGAGGCTCATCCGAAGTCTCTGGCCCAAAAGTCTGACTTTCGGGGCACCGTAACTGGTCTAATGACTCATGGGTCTGACTTTATTGGTAGTGAGAGGCACGCCCGAACCATCGACCTGGGAACTAGGATGTCGGATTCTGGTTTGTGCTAAGCGCATTGGATGTGTTAAACGTTACATCAAGCCTCTGATTTATAGTTAAAATTTTCCAGTCGTGTTGTATAGTACGCTGACGGTCACGACTAGCCCTCTGGCAATCAGAATACTCTTTTGTTTGTTGGTGCCTTTTGTAATCTCTTCCTCGTTCGAAAGAAAGCGGTACCGCAACGGTAAAATGTTGTTCTGCTGTAGGCTGATAGAATCATACCTCACATCTACGCAGTCGGTATTGCGACATTTGATCCTATTAACGTAACTGTCTTTTTTTCTGACTGCTATGCTTTGGCCTGTTTGACATGGTTGTAATTGATAGGACCTGAATCCTAGTCAGTACGGCCCTTCGGATCGACACGATGCACAACCCCGACTACCACTTCCAGATGGCGGAACAGGTCAAGGTCTACATTCTTGTCTACTCTAAATCAACTGTTTCGTTTCACCTCCTCTAATGTCACTGCGTGCAGTGGTCATCAAGCCCCACAAACATTAATTATCGACAAGTCTCTGGACTCACACCTCATTGTCTCAATTTTGTTTCAGAATGCGCTGCTGGATTGTTGTCTCTCGTAGCGCACTTGTTTCGCCCGTCGTTTACTCCATATTACTTGGACAATACCGATCTACTTGGTGACCAGAGACGTACGGTTTTTGGCGCTAATGTTCTGCAGGCAACATTCTCACTTACTTTTCAGGTGTTCTGCCATCTACCGCAAAATCCTCCAAAAAAACTCAGCTTATTTTCCTTGATCTACCCAGGAAGTTCGACCGAGTTTGGCATAACGTTTTGCTAGCGAAGTTATTCACACTTCTTCTGATAACCTCTCACTTGTTCACAACCAACACCCCCAAGATGCCTTCGTGTGTATCCAGGATGGGTGTCGGATTGAGCGGGTTTACCGCAAGTTAGTCAGCCGGGCAATTTTTACCAGATCATCGCAATTCAGGAGAATAAATGGCCCCAATTACTCGTCATGCGCAGTGAATCATTCAGCATTGCAAATCAATGCCGTGAGCATTGAATGTTGACCCAGGTACGCCTTTGTGATGGGATCGTCTAGTAAGGCACCGGGACTGTGAATCAGACGATCCATGACGTCCTCACTGTTTCGGTCAAAGTTGGGTGTGTTAGCAGCCACTGCCTGGCCTAGCATTTTAACACGTCCCTATTAAGGATCCAACAAAAAGTAGTTTGTAAACAGACTGGCAATTCGACACGATAGTGAGAATCCCATTGTTTTCGATACTGGCAAATTTTCATTAAACTGAGGACGAACTGGACAAAATCGCATCTCATCGGGCAGGAGCCTAGTCACCTCCCTCAATTGTCTGGAAAGACAGGGCGCAATAAACAGGTGGCGTTTGGCCGTCTATCGTTTTGTTCGACGGTGTTTGTTAGTAAACGCTGGCTGACCACTCCATTTCGAGCATCTCAATATGTAAGCCAAACAGTTGTGAACACAATTATTCGGAGACTGTTGTTTGACCTGACGGTTCATTCTCGACGCTTATTATTTCCGGTCAAGTTCACGTAATGAAATCAAGACATGTGCTCAAAGTGCCACCTCTGTTCTGTTCACATAGTGCCTATCAACTGATACAAGAAGACACAACCTTCCACAGAATGTTTGCAGTTATTTCATCACCCTCAGCTACAGTCAGTTTGGTTTATCCAGTGTTTCCAGGCTGCTTTGATAGACTGTTTGAGATAGCCTCGGAAGAAACAACTCGACAGTGTAAGATCCGGCGACCTTGTTTACCATTAGATCAATCCTCCATCTACCTACTCCTGGTTAACGGAAGGCGGCGTCGAAGTGGTTTTACATTATATGTGAAAAGTGAATACTGCTTTTTCACCTGATCTAATTTCAGAACCGCATGCCGACTTAGTAACGATAAATAAGGATTACCTAAACCTAGGAAATTTTTCACTGGTTTCTAGTATTCCCGCTTAAACGATAGGTTTGAGGGTGTAGAATTTCGGCGTAGGTCGACTAACTTTCTTGCGTTCTTGTGCTACAATGCTTGGTCAGATAGTGTTGGTTGACAGCTTTTTGGCCGAGACGGCGATGAGTGTTATCGACTGTCGGCTTCATGGTCCCGGTACTCGCCCATACGTTTTGGCTGCAGAGGCATGTCCGTGCCCTCATTTGATGCCCAGGCATTGTTCCACCCCACTGGCTGATTCACTGCTCAATCGGAATCATTCACCTCCTTGGAGTAATGTAGACTGATAGCTATGCACCATAAGACTGCAAGTAAACCTGAGCGATCTGACAGTTATCTAGAATATACATGGACACACATCGTGAGTTGCGTGTCGTTTCGATGAACCAAGGACAAACAACGAGTGCATCGTAAGTGCAGGACTCGTTGTCTCTATACACGCGAACTCACTGATGCCATCCGGCCTATTGCGATGTTAATATTGTCAAGGTCACCCAAGTGCATTTTGAAAATAATATCTTGTTAATATATGCTGTTGTGTATGCGGCTTCACATTACTTGTTCAGACTTGTTTATTCCCCCACCGTTCACTGTTTATTAGTTTGAAGCCGTTTCCGGTATAGTTCACATGCGGCTATATATAAATACGTACAGATATGTGTACGCGTTATGCTTCTGGTGCACATATTACAGAACCCTTGACGTATACCGTCCGGATGTCTCAATAGAGGGGTTGTTTCTAAACGGACTTTCAGGATCCTCATTTGTAACTCTAGAGCAGCAGTGATGATGTTCGACTAATATCTACCACATGTTTTCCATGTTACCCGGATCGGTCAATAGTGGGGCATGTTGACACTGCTTTTCATCCGCCGGCTGTTTGGTAGACTTTGTTAATACTTCGTAAATGTTTCCATTCATCCTGGTGAGCGGGTTATACGAATTCCGTTGGAAGCGGCTTATTAGTATCACTCGAAACACGTGAGCCAATTTTCTGCCTGTTACTACCATGGTCTTTTAATGACCATGCATCTTTACAAACTTCCTTCGTTACGCATACTCAGCCTTGATTTCCATAACCATTTCGTACATGTGGGTGTTTAACGCAACGCCGAAGTCCACTTCAAAATGTGTCTCATCTTCAGTGTCATTACTATTACTGGCCTATAATAATGCCATACTTTCTGTAAGGAAGCACACATTTGGAACGTTGTTAATTATTGCCCTATTGCTTCTTTTCTCACTGTTCTCTTGTGAGTCGCGATCCTTATGAGGAAAGCATTAGCTTTCGCTGGCAGTGAAGTTACAATGATGGTTGATTTTTCTCGGTAGAGTGTGTATGTGCTTTTAGTTGCTGAGACCGAACATATAAACTGCGTATGAGCATGCTCTGTGGTCATCGTATAATCACGTTGTAATCATTTTCGTCGAAGATACGAGTGTTCAGATCGAACGCTTTTGGGAGGCCGAGTCTCGTTTAGGTGTCATGTTTGGGGTAGATTCACATCGCTGAGTTAGGTAATGGTGAGGGGCCGAATATAGGCTATTTTTGGTCACCACTAATTGTGTCGTGCATACGGTTGTTTCACTCGATATCCTTCATCTCCGACTCAGACGTGACCTCAAATAGACCAAATGGCGCTGTGGCTTCATTAAAGAGTGCCATTCTTATAGAAGCACCTACTTTGAGTCAGATTATGCATTGCTGCATTGTTGTTTTGTTCTCCCATTTCGCTTTACACATCCTCCCTCGCTTTTTCTAGACTGTATTTGCTGACGGTAAACTTGTCATCGGACTGGTGTAATCTAATGATACTGAGGGAACTGAGAAGGATAAATTCACGGACTAATCGTACCGTTAGTCATACGAATTTCAACTCCGTTTCAATTTAAATTAAGATTGTTAATGAGTAGTTTGGCAGATTTGATGATTTAGATGAGACCTAATTTTGAAATATCAGGGCTTCGGCTGGACTCGAACCAGCGATAGAAACGGCATGCCCAAGCGCGGCAAACGCCCTATCAGTGGGGTAATTAAGCCCAGTGGCGTTGGTGAATTTCAGCGTGGACTTTTTGAGAAATCCTGCCGGAGCAGGTGATCCCCTGGATCATTTGATGGGTTTCATATGAGACAGTGGGACGGGTTGGTAGCCAAGTCCAAATTTGAAATTTCCGAGCTCCTGGCGTGGCGTCGTGGTTCGACTGGCAGAGCGCTTGCTGCTTTGAGACATGTTGTCTCTGTTGCTGGTTCGAATATAGCCGAGTCCCTGGTTTCAAAATTGAGTCTCGTTTAAATTTAGATTTTTCTTTAACTGGAGTTTGCATTCGTTCTCTAGTCATGGATGTTTAATGGTGACCTGAAAGCTTGATTTTCCATGCATACTGTTATTAAGTTACGTTAGCATCTGCGTTATTTCATTTAAGTCTTCCAGAGGTGATTGCCTTGTGATTTTCTGCGAAATTCCTCCCTAGGAATTCCCCTGAGGTACCACATTCCGTATGCTCCTGGTTGTCACGTGTATACCATGGATAAGCTTGCATGTACTCAATTTCCGACTAACCAGTCGTAAATAACTACTGTTATGGGACTTGAACGATGGGAAACCTATTTTCTTCGTTCGCTTTGCCTGTTTTTCATCAATATAGGATGACGGCCTGCGCGTCCTCTTCACTGGGTTGCTTCAATGCTATCGCAGCAGGCTTCGCCGCGTGCACGCGGTTAGCGAAACAGTTACCGGTCAGGAGGTCAATGCAGACACTTTGGTGTCGTGTTCCTCTTCTTCCATTCCCACCACCGCCGCTCCGACCACGAAGGAAATAGTCATACGTGTTCGCGGTCTGGAGCGTCTTTCTGTGGCCAACAACGGGCTGACCGCGTCCGGTATGCAAATTGTGTCTTTGGTGCTGATGCAAACTCCACTCAGCCTGGTTTCCTTGGTCGGTGGCCTAGTCAGCTTGGATTTGAGCTACAATCCAGGCATCTCGGATACTGGTATCGAGATCTTGTGCAATGGCCTAATTCGAAATCACAGTTTAGAAGAACTGTATTTGAAGTCTATTCAGATGTCTTTCTGTGGTACGTTTCCTAACATGGATAGTTTGCAATAAATAGTTCTCTCAATGAATTTTAACGGTGCAATCAAAAGTGTAATTTGTGTAATATTTTCCGACCTGATTCTTCGTAACATGTACGCACACGCGAACATGCAGGTCACAGTGAAACCGAAACACAACGAGAAGCATAAATTTATGACAGTTATGCGAACGCAGGTAAGTGTGTAATGTCCACGCTTTTCTGTTGCATTGACCTGAGCCATTGGTGCATTTAAAGCATCGACACGAATTGTTTTGCAAGCACACGTTGACAGGCTGGTAAGTCTGATTAACGACGTCTCAGCAAACTGCAAGTGTCTGGTTTTTGTGCGGAACGGAGCACTGGATGTGTTGACACTGTCCACTTTGTAGGTTATTTCCAGTACGTGATTAAAGATTCCATGATGTACTCATCACTCTGCCATCCTCGCTATCACTTGGTCTTCTCCGTATAACGTTCAATGCAACTGTGGATGAATTGTCGCTCACACGTTTTGTTGGTGCATTCTAAGATGAATGTTTTGTTGTCTCTTGGCTTAATTCTATTGTGTGTATGTTTTTCTTCCTCAGCCTATCTAGAGTACAGTACTATGTAGTCCTATACTGAACTGGTTTTTGTCTTGTTTTCAATACCTCTTCCCGACTTAAATATTACCCTTAGAGTGTATATATATATTCTTTCGAGAGGGGTTTTACTTTCACTGACTTACCAGCATTGATCGGCTAGACCACAAAGGCCCCGCTCGCACGCCTGCTGGTCATACTCCTTCTGGGTTACACTGGATACATATTGTGTGATTAGAACCACAAGTGATGCAACACAATTCACTTGTGGTGAGTGTTATGCGTAGGCGTTGTTTGGCTTCAATCACTGTGATAAGCTTATTCGAGTCGGATATCGTTTCGGTCATGTCAGCGGTTTCATTATGTGTATATGGTTCCCTATTGTTGTAAGAGTAAATGAAAACGTACGAATCGGTTTTCGTGGCATCCGTTTTGTTAATTTTGCGTCGTTTACTGTGAATGTCATCCACTAACTTGACCGTGAGCATCAAACTTGTGTTTGTTGTCAATTTTTACAAGTTTCACCCTTGTGGTTGTTTTCTTGATGCTGTTGAATCGTTCACTTCAACCGTGATCGAAGCGTGAACGCGCGAGTTGATCGACTTTAACGGGCAGCATGGTTGCTATCTATCCCGCAGCCAATCTTAATCCGTGATAACAATTGCTTTTGAAGGTGGCAATGGTATCTTATCATCTGCAACAAACAACACAGTAGACTGACCTACAATGGTAGCGATTCTCTTATTATTAATTGGTGAATTCATCCACTGTTTCTTAATCGACTTGGCTGTACCTGCTTCGCCCGTGCTCTCGTTACATTATCGCTTCCGATGACTGTTTGTTGCATTGACTACCAAGTTTTCGCGTGCGAGAGTCCTTTCAGTTCTGTTTGAGTATTATTCGTTTTCTTTGTTACGCTTCACGTCAGCCCGATCGCGCAAATTCCAGACTCATGCTTCACTGGCGCGTGCGCGACATCAGTCGGATAGTGTTGCTTTAGGAAACAAACGGTTGATCTGTACCGCTACTGTTGTAGAAGATTGTAGACGTGTTACAGAACACTTCACACACAGACGAATGTGTGATGTCTATTTCATTGTTGTCATTACAATTTGTCAACACTCATCTTGTACGTTTATTCGAGGCAAAGTCAAAGTGCCTATTTGGAGTTTGCTTCTGTTTCTCCCGATCTAGGTTGGAGCGTACGCGTGCATATTTTTGGATGGGTATTAAGCTATTCGACCATGCTGTTTCGCTTACGCTTCTCATCGTTGCTACTACACTGGATTGCCAACATTATGTGAAACTTTTTCATGCTCAGGCCTACTTAAAAAAAATTCAGCCAATTCAAGTCAACCTTGACTGTAACCTTGAGAGGCATTACACAGGCCCCTCGGGTAAGTGTAATTTGTCGCACTATTTTGGAAAGCCATTTTTTCTCGAAATACATGTAATAAAATTGACAACTAATGGGTAAACTGATTAGCGGTCAGTGGTTTGCTTGATGTACGTTGCATACCACCCACGTCCGGTCGCATATCCCGCATTCAGTCAGTTTCTCTCAGAAGGAAGCGTAAAGCACGAATCTGGTTCGAGCTGGAGCTCGTTATTATTGCAAACACACTTGTATCGGCAGGCATTTGAACTCCGCTTCACGTTCTTACGGGACAATCATGCTGACCACCAGGTAATTGTCCTCACATTTGGCACGACTGAATGAACGCTCTGAACACACAATCGAGTTTGTTCGTCCGATCGTCTCGAGGGGAGACACAGTGACTATTCACTCACTCCATTACTCAATGATGAGGGCTTTTCAGTTAGATGAGAATTAATGAAATTTTGTTAGTAATCAGTTGTCATGTGAGAACGTGAACTGACGTTCAAATCCGCGTCACGTCACTATGGCTACGTACGGGCCCTAATAAGAGACTGAGCCGTAACGCTCGTTTTTTTTTATAGAAAGGCTCACTGTGAAAGCTTATCCACATGTGAAAGATTCAAACGAAAGTGAATTGTTTGTAGAGTTGCATCATGGTTGTTGTAGCTTATTTATTTGTATCTCATTAAGTACAACCTACGAAAAATAAGAATCGGAAAATGAGCATCAAACTGTTGACTATGGCTTGTCTCGTCTGGCCCTCGAGAAATCCACGATCATTATTCGGATATAGTATTAGTTCAATGAATAACCTCTTTTGGACACACTTGTGGCTTTAATCGTTTGCTGGCGATACTCTTCAGAAAACTATCAAAGGTGTGTTTCAGTGATTGAAATGAAATGAACACGCTTTAGTACTACCGATGCTGTTCTGTTCGACTACATGGCACATTATTTGTTTTGTTTTTGTGTACAGTTTGCACGTGGCAATATGCAACGAAGTTGTTCCGAATAAAGATCAGGTGGTGTGACACTGCTAGGTTGTTTTTTAATTTCTGTGGGGTTGCGATTTATGCACTTCGGTATTAAAATTTCGTTCTTTTGGACTGCTTGGTATGTGCGTTATACGCGAATTGGTTTTCTACGTATCGTTTTCTGCTCAAATAGATTGCAAGTTTTTCTGGATTAGCTATTGCCTATTCTGCTTGCGTTTGTAGTTCTTATTTACAATCTTCGCCCAGATGGAAAACCATATTTCGTTACAGGTGCCCACTTCGCTTTTTATGGCACAATCCCATTTCCTTTATCCGTAACCGTAGATCATGCTTCATCGCGAGGTTTTTTGGGAATAATTGCTCACTCATTATTTGCACGATCATTTTCAATAAGTAAGTATTCTGTGTATCCATGTTATGTGTGTGCCATGTGACAATATTTTTCGCTCTTTATTTCTCAGGAATTTTTGCCTTGTCTGGATTTTTAACGGAGTCGAAATGTCTCAAATTACTGGACATTCGTGGTAATCATATCGACTTGGCTTCATTGATGGCCCTGTCGAAGACAGTGGCTCTAAATCATGTACTGACTAGTCTGTTCTCCGACGCTCGTAGCCTGGCCTCCTCAGACAATCCGCTGATCGCGGTAAGTTTTCTGGACTCAATTAAAAGGGTCAATTTCTGCCTGCTGATCACATTGTTATCGACTTACGGATTGTTATTGTTGTGCACACTAGCAGGTGTGTCCGAACATGAGGAACGCTACTTTTTGACGTACTGTGCCGAGTCACATTGGTTCACTTATGAGAGAGAACAGGAAACGATAGTCGAACAGGACTGTGCATTAATTTGGTCTCTGATGAGCTACCAATGATTTGAATTGTGATTTTATTTTGAATATAAGCATATTTCAGGGAGAGGCATGCGATTCTTTAGTGGAAGTAACGGAAGGCATTTTAATCTCATGAAACTCAGTCCATCTGGGTATGGCTCAGTGCGTGAGACAGTTTATACATTGTTTAAACGGTGAGACTAAACATGCGTTCAGGATTATTGCTAAGGTCTGTTCAATACTTTTCTTGTTGTCCTGAAATTCTGTAGACCTTCAAAAAGAAGTTCACCATCGAGTGACCTTTGTTCACAGTTTGTGCTGACAGTTACACGTCGGGGTAACCAAGACCATCATCATCTTGAATAACAGCAACAACAGTAATAATATCATTAACCATGAAGTGATTCGGACTAAAAAAAACAAAGTGACAACCTACTAGACGTTGCGCCACCCGACATTTCACACATTCAGCTACATAGTTGCACTCGGATACTGTCAATCTGCTCAGGCCTTGATAGTACGATAAAAGTATAACCACTGTGCTTTGCACCAGTAAGTATGGCAATATGGCGGTGAAATCTTTCGTCTTCGCTCATTTGGATCGTCATCATTTTCCCAGTGGGAAGAGTATGTTTTTTTGCGAAGTCGTGTTGCTTGTTACAGAGTATTCATTGCGATTAGGAACACTGCTCACATTTGCAAGGCGTCCCTACGGAACACGACCGGACGATCATTTGGTTTGGTGTCGGTCCACCAGCTTAAACCAGCAAGCAGGTACCCATATACACTGCTGGGGACACTCCAGTCGAACTAGTCTGTCACAGTGAGCGAAGTCAAACGACGCCCGTACAAGTGACTTTCGTTGCACCACTTGTGGTTCCACTCACATACCACGTACCCAGTGTAGACCGAAAGGAATGGGATCAGGAGACATGTGAGTGGGCCCTTTGTGGTCCAGCCGGTCAGTGTTGAATAGCCACATGGTAGGCTAATAAGAGAGTGAAACTCTTATCTCCAGGACGATAAATGGGAAAACTGAAATGGCAAGATCTAAGCTGTGAAGAAAAATATTGGAAACAGGATGCAAGAAATGGATTAATGTGGGGGTAAATTTCATTGCACTCTAGGTAGGATGAGGAAGAAAAATACGGACTTGTAGTTAGATCAAAAAACAAAAGCAATAATCGTAGAATGCATCAACAAAGCTGAAGAAAAGAAATAGGGATACGACGTTGTGCTACAATACTGGTTACGACATTACTTTCTGTATCCTACCCAGGTAAGCTGCGCAAGCAGGGCGGTTCTCAGTGCGATGCCTGTATGTTAGAAGGGACTTGATTTTAGTACATGAAATCCTCCATCAACCCCAACACCCTTCAAGTGAAATACTTGTGCCTAGCGAAAATTATCACCTCAGTTGTTGTTAGCTTCGGCGAACTTGTCCATATGAGGTCAACCAGTGACTCGCGTGAGGCTACGGCCAATCGTTGTTGATAACTCGAGCAAACTGGCATGTCAGCGCAGTGACCAATCAGCATAAAACCTTGGTGTCGCATGGGATTTTGCTATAACGAGTATCGGAATAAAACCAGTTATTGAAGTGTCACTCGTTAAAACAAACGAGCTACAGGCGGAGCCGAGCTGACCAATAGAAAAGCCGAAGCGTCGGCACCAATAGTAATTCTCCATTTTATTGGCGCATCTTGCCGATGAAATTACCGGTAAGAGTGCAGTAAAACACATTTGTTTTGTGCCACGGAATCTGCTTTTGCTTTCTTTTCGAAAGGTAGCAAATTTGTAACATAGTGTCAGAAGTGGAGAAGAAGGCTACAGTTAGCAAAATGAACACCACGATAAACTCGTTGATGCTACACCCGAACCTCTGGATGAGGACGAGAGCAGGCTTGCAGACGACTGATATCGATGGCTAGAGATGTATGACTTTTGCCTGTTGGTTATTCTGTCGGAGACCACTAAAGAGTATCAGTTGGCTATGTTCCGACACATGGTCGGAGATGGGAGAAGACAAATTTGTGGAAACATGACGTTCATGGACGAGGAAAAAACATCGAACGTGATCATTCGCAAAATGGAGGAATACTGTTCAGGATAGACTAATGGAGCGTTTGATCGCTTCCGGTTCTTCGTGAGGAATCGGTTGACCATGGAAGTGTGTATTTCTTTTGAAGAAACCTGAAAATCGTGTAATTCCTCCAAGTGGTTAGAGAGCAGTGTTATCCAGCACAGAATGGTCACCAATATTCAGAAATTGCTGACTATTTCGGAGTTGGCGTTCGTCCGATGCATCGACATCCGCAATAGCGAAGAGCCAACTGAACAAAGGATGAAGTACTTGAATGCGGATCACGACCTGGTGTTAAACGCCTTGGACAGAAACAAAGAACTTGTTCCGCTGGTCTCGTGCCACTTTTGCGTGGGCAGACCCCTTCGTCCGGAAGAAAAGTGCCCATCCCACAGAAGGAAGTGCATGAAGTGTCGGAAGAGGAACCATCTCACCAGACAATGCAGATTGCCTGCGATATGTCGCATCAACGAAGATGATAATGGAGTGATAAGCCGGCTCAACGGATCAAAGAGACAGAAAAGGATCTGTAGATGTCAGGCAGATCCCGGACGCGTCTGTAAATGTCATGCCGTCAGGTGCCATCAAGGAGGCCAACAGACACGAATCAAATACACAACTGAAAATGTGAAAGGGTTTGATGACGGGCGTTAAAAGGGCTGCAACATTGCGGGTTACGATTTCGAACAGTGGACAGATTTTTGTGTGTGTGTTTGATTGTGATTCAACACCGATTTTGCATAGTGATGCTGTTCAGTTGATGGGTTTCATCATCATTAACCACATTGAATTCCTACCTAAATTAGCCCGTTCAGATGGTTTTGATCAGTATTCGTGTTTTTGATTCGACTCTTGGTCACATACCAGCCTCCGTTAAGTTTTCTATGGTTAGCCATGCTGTTTCTGTTACGTTACCAGTCCGAGGGATTCTGTTGGTTGTACATAGTAAGTGCGAAGCAGGATTAGTTCGAATTCGCTTGGAGCTTCGGGAGCAACCGCGAGAGGATCGCGAGGCTTGGTGGACACGACGCGCTCTCGAGATGGAACAAACCGCTGTTACCGGGCGCTCTCAAAATCTTTTGCATTTCATCTGAGCAACTGGCGACAGAAACCAGTATGAGCGATGTGATCTGCAATGCCAGTAGTGAGCCTATTCATAACCAGCAACGACGCTTAGAACGCTGGGTTGGGCACTTCTAACAACAGTTCGAGTGGCCATCCGCTCCACTGACTGTGCCGTCGAGCTCTGCCTGTGTTCATTAGTTTGTTGACGTTTCTCCCATCTCGGAAACAGAAGTCTCACATGAAATCATTTTCCCGAAACGTCACAAGGCACTCAAACCAACGAACTCCCTCGTGCCCGTTTTGTAGATGGAGGTCCAACCCTAGTTAAGGAGCCGATTGTCCTGCTCCAGATGAAGTGCTTGACCAATGCCGTCTCCATTTTCCAAAGGAGACACACACTTCGTGCACAAATCACAGAGGGATTGGCTTGATTCCTATCACGTCAAATTTGCTTGCAGCCATTAGAATCTGTAGACTAAGCGAAGCGCGCCGTGAGGAGGAACCTGGGTTTCATCCTGGCCATGGCTGTGCCGGTAATATCTTCACACTCCGAAAGATGTTTTAAACCCGCCATTCATATAGAAGGCAAACAACTGCTGCCTCAGATCTCGGAGGAGGCCTTCGATTTGGTTGACAGGGTTGCACTCGGACTGTCTATCGAGGAAAGGTGTGTCTGAGAAGGATGTGAACACCTTGAAAGCAATTTGCTGTCAGACCTCGGGCAGGGTAAGGGCTTATGGCAGCGTATCGCCGATCTTTAGTGTTTCAAGTGAGGTGCGACAGGGTTTTCCGGCCTCCCTCCTTCCTGTTCAACTTTGCAGTAGACGAGGTCCTAGAGTGTCTTGACAAATATCGGAAATGATGGTGTGGATTGCCCCCTAGGTACTCGACTTCGAGACATATAGTATGCAGACAATATCGCCCTACTCTGTGGGAGCTCGCAGGGAGCCCAGAACATCATAGGCAGATTAGAGGCTTCAGTCCGTCAGTTTGGCATGGCCTGTGCACCTATTAAGTGCAAGGTGCTGCTGCGAGATTGGCAGGACGTCGCGCTTGCTCCCATCATTGGTGATGAGTGGTTGGATGTAGTCGAAAAGCTGTTGCACCTTGGGAGTTGTGTGGGCACTGGTTGAATGCCTGACAGGATCACAAATCACACAAGGGGTTGGATGGTGTTAGCCAACTTACGCCATCTCTGGCGTCGTCATTATCTGTCTTTCTGTGAAAAGCTCAGCGTACTATGTCACTGTAAGGGTGGTCCTCTTATACAGTTCTGTACCTCGGTCCATTCACGTGGAGGACGTCCACGTTTCCGTACCCGTTTCTGACCATCGGAATCTCTGAAGCATTAGTGGCGTGTGGTGGGAATGCCATGCCAGCAATGACGAGGTTCACCGATGTGTCTTCAGAGTGGATAAACTATGTCGACCCTTCAACATGATTTTGCTTTACAGGCTTCGTTGGTTTGGCCACATTTTATGAATGCCATCTCACCGTCCGCCACATCATGCCATGTTTGCGGGCGGTGGGTTATCTGGAAGCGTTAGTCTCGTGGTCACTGCATGAGTTCATTCCGATGTATGGAGACACTTCGAAGCTTGGTTCACTAGGCACTTCCAGCTTTGTGGCTGGGGTCCAAAGGACACTGAACCCCTTCTGGCTGTGAACGCTGTCTGCTGCTATAAAGAATAGATGTCGGTGCCGTTGCTGTTACGCATCACTCCGTGCATCTCTAGCGCCTCTCCTTTTCCTGGGTCCATCCACAGTTTCTCCCTCCTCATGTTACACAGTACGTTTTTCCTCCTCTATCGTAAGGTGTTTGAAACTGTGTGATTTCTACTTGTTAAACATAATCACTGTGACTGCTTTGGTAGAGGGGATGACTGATTGCGCCAATCAGATCGTCATTATTTCAAAGAAGAGATGATATCCGTTTTTGTATCGATCTCAGACCATTATATATGCTGCTTTGAAGAGAATATTACTGTTTAGCAAACATCGATGATATCCTAACGGAGCCAGCAACCAGAAGTAGAGGAGTAGTCTAGTCATCGTCATCATCATAGACAGCAACACATTCGTGGTTCACATTATTGCCTAACTGCCACACAACCATGAAAAAAAGCAAATGCTATATAGTAAGAGAGAGGGATAAAAGAATCGGATGGGAAGGGACCTAACTACCGGAAATAACTACGTCTATATTCAAACATCCAACATCAAGATGCCTACACCTTGCAAACAAACAACCGAGGAGCAAGTGAGAGTAAGGAGTCATCAGCAAGACAGCTACCTTACGGCTTTCACTGCCCCGCGTCATTAAATGCATTCACTTCACAGACAACTCGGCCAAACAACGACAACATTCACGCCACTGAGATCGATTAGCCACCATCTCACCTAGGGTCTCTAGCCACCGACTCTGTGAGTCGCGAGGGCCCCAGCCCGGGAGACGAACTCGATTTACAAAGACCAACCCCTTGGTGAACGACTTCATTTCTCCACGCCAGATTATTACCTGTCCATCTCGAACCTTACACCAATCGGTCGCAGTGTCAGCGAACAGTGCTCGGTATGGAAGACGACTAGCTGGCATCCTTAATACATGACCTAACCATCTAAGCCTG